>CAUYON010162459.1:0-14472 GCA_963573935.1 Arctocebus calabarensis | reverse complement strand
GAGCAGAGAGAAGAAGAATGAGGGAGGGGTGGGGAAAGGAAGAGCAGAGAGAGGGAAGGAGTAAGGGGGGTGGGGTCTTGGGGTCTTGGTGTGTGCCACACCTTTTGGGGGCAAAACACGATTGTAAGAGGGTCTTTTCCTAACAAATTCAACCAGTGTAACATGGTTTCTTGTACCCTCAATGAATCCCCAACAATAAAAAAAAAAAAAAAAAGAACATAAAACACACCTTGTTTTCTCAATCATATGTAGTGGTATGGGTCCTAATATTCGCTCCATCATTGCCAGGTGTTCCTTACTATCATGAGTCTAAAAAACAGAGAAAAAGGAAATTCAGCACTCTCCATTTTCCTATATGCACACTACAAAAAAAAAAAAAAAAAAAAGAAAATGTTGATTATATAAAAGAATTAGACAGATAGACAATTTATGTTACAAAATACTTCAAAGAGGATAATACTGAATGAGCTGTGCTGTTTGGTGTAACACAGTTTCCTTGTTTATTTGTATTTCTTACACCAGTGGTTCTCAACCTTCCTAATGCCACGGCCCTTTAATACAGTTCCTATGGGGCGTGACCCACAGGTTACTACACTGTAACTAAAGAACTAGGGAAGATTACCAAAAAAACTCTATCCTCCTGAATCAGCTGCTTAACCAAAGTTAACCTCCATTACCCAACAAAAAGCCCACTTATTAACACTTACTAATCCCAGGTAAAAGAAATACAGTCCCAACTAATCCCTCACACAACAAATCTAAGCCAAGTATGTGAGAACATGAGTGTCAAAGAGGTTAAAATATTGGTATTAGTTCAATGTCATACAGTTCATAAATGAAGACATTTGAGCTATAATCTCAATGTGAAGCTTGTAATCCTTAAACTAAGCAGTAAGAGCACTGGCTTGGCTAAAATAGAATAAAGATAATTGTCAAACTTTAGAGTTGAAATAGTAGACTTCTTGAGCAGAGACTGAAACTTTTTCAGAAAAGGGCTACATGGTAAATAGTAGCAAACAGTAAATGTGCAAAATGGACTATGAATAGTAGTATTTCATTCAAATGAGGCTTTAGGAAAGGATAGTATGGCAGCTTTCCAATATAGAAGCCAGGCTCAGTGTCTGTAGCACAGTGGTTACGGCACCAGCCACATTCACCAAGGCTGGTGTGTTTGAACACAGCCCAGGACAGCTAAACAACGATGACAACTGCAACCAAAAAAATAGCTGGACGTTGTGGTGGGCACCTGTAGTCCCAGCTACTTGGGAGGCTGAGGCAAGAGAATTGCTTAAGCCCAAGAGCTGCAGGTTGCTATGAGTTGTGACACCAAGGCACTCTACCAAGGGTGACATAGTGAGACTCTGTCTCAAAAACAAACAAAAAAATATGGAAGCCAAAACTTAAACATGACTTTAACATTTAAAGTACATTAATTATTAAATGAAATTTACTAGACACGTACCTGAAAGACCGTGAAACCCAGGTAATATTCAATGAGAATGCAACCTATGCTCCAAACATCACAAGGCTGAGACCAACCTAAAGCTGTTTAAAAACAAATACATTTTTCTATGCAACAGCTTTTAATTGGTATTAACACAATAAATCCTTCCCTATACGGGTGCTCCCTTCACATAGCTCATTTGGGAGACTATAACAGCAAATTCAGAGTTTATATTTTCAGTTCAGTAATGAACATTAATCTAAAAATTAATGTAAAATTCAAAATTCAGTTCCTCAGTCACACCAGCCACAGTCCAGTTGCCCAGCAGTCAGGGGCTACCACACTGGATAGTGCAGATACAGAACATAAGTTCAACTGACCAGTGCTACATAACATTCTCAATTTCTTACCACTTTATCAATCCTTTACTCTGGATAAATATCGTTAGTTTGCTTTCACACTCCTATTCTGAACCTATTGAGTCTTATTGGACTTAACAACCCTATCCTCCTCAAAAAACAAATAGAAACATCTGTTGCCACAAAAACATCTTACTATCTAACCTAAAGTAAGTTGGACCTTACTTTTGTAATTGGCATATTCCACTTAACCACCTCTCAATAGCTCCTGATCTGACCTTTTCCTTCTTCCTCCAAGTTCCCAACCCCACCTCTGACTTCCCTGCTCTATTAACATGTCTTGATCTGTAACTTTTAATTTTGAGGCATAAGATGCACACTCCCTTAGAGTTCCTTCTTATTTCAAAACTTTGCACCTTAACTCATTTTCTTTCCTAGTCTTTAAGTCCTCTTAGAGAAGTCCTTCTTTTCATAACCTTTACCCACCTTTTGTGTAGGTGGCTGCCAACCAACCACCAACCAGCATTTTCACTGGCATCATACTTTTGTGATGACATGAAAACAGATATCCACATAACTTCAAAATCACACTGTCATGATGTACTTAGCTAATAGAGCCTGTTTTTCTGTGATTATTTAAGACTAACTTGTTCAAAAACTACCACCACCCAGAATATCTTTCACAGTATTATATATTTACCACTCAGGAAAAAATATTTATAGCAACATTCACACATTTTTTATGAAAATAGAAAACATTTTCTGAGCACTGCCAAGATCATGGTACCCACCCCTACCCCCAATAAAAGTTGTAAAAACAAAAATCTCTTCTTTGATTACAGTAACGGAAAATCTGGTGTCTACTGACCCAAAATGACTTCTGGGGCTCTATAGTGCCGCGTAGATACCAAAGTACTGTGATGTTCGTCGTCATATGTTGCACTTCCAAAGTCAACAACTTTGATATCTGTGCTTTTCAGTGTGCGTTCATCACGTTTCTAAAGAGATACAGTTAAGTAAGCAGGAAGCAATGAAGATATGCAATGCTTTATACATATAGCACTATTCAAAAGGCTTGCATATGAATTATCTTTTTTGGATTGTCAACATAACAGTAGCAAACAGTAAATGTGCAAAATGGACTATGAATAGTAGTATTTCATTCAGGCCATAATTCTTCTTGGCCTATGAGAAAGGCCAAGAAGAATTACTCCTGATTTTGATAAAATATAAGATATACATGAGGCTCAGAAGGGGAAATTCCTCATTTAAGGATCACAAAACTAAACTAACTTTAAAGACAACTCCCCAAATTAAAAGAAGTTTATAACTTACCATTTTAGAATTATATTTGACTACATAGTCAGACTTCACAAACAAAATGTTTTCAGGCTTCAGATCTGTATGGGTTAATTTATTATGATGCAAAACTACAAGAAAACCAAAAGACATTGTTAGTTTCACTTGCAAATTTAATTTGGCAGAGAAACGGGAGAGGAGAATAGCAGTGGATATACTGGCCAGGAGAGGTTTTACCTCTACCTGTAAAATGTTCATCTTTAATGACAATGTTTTGGTATATTGCTTGTATAATAAAAAAAATTTTCTGGTGTTTGAAGATTTATCAAGTATACTTACAGTTTATTGATTGGCAGATCTGATATGCCATCTGCCTGATGTGGTCAATTTGAAATGGCAGAAAGCTGTTTTCTTTGATGAAATCATAGGTACTAAGTCCCAGCAGTTCAAACACAATACAAACGTGACCATGATGATCAAACCATTCTAGCATCTGGACACATCGGCTAAAACAGATAAAAATAATAATTCAGTTCACAGAATCTAGTTACTTGATGTAATATTTTGCCTCATAGCTCAAATTTATACTTACAAGACACTGGTGGGATCAGTACTATTTAAATGCTCTAATACTTGGATTTCTGAACGAGCTGCTTCACGGTAACGGCCCACATTTTTTACGATTTTCACTGCTACATGCATGCCATCCCTTAAAAACAAAATAAAGATGAAAATGGTTAATGTACAGGTATGGGTTAAGCCATGTATCCTCTAAAGCATGATCTTAATTTAACTATTGATTCTTCTATGCTATTTTTCTAAAATACTCTTTCAATAAATCTTTTAGAGTATATTATACTAAATTTCATATAACTTTTCAAAACATTTTGACAAAATACTTTATATGAAGTGATGATTCCCTTAATATCTATGAATTTTTTAATGTTAGTTCCCAGAATTTTACATTCATCTAGGTGTTATGAAACAAGTTTAAAAAGTATATGCTACTGCTGAAAGGATTTATTTATTCAGCAGACTAGACCTACTCTGTGCCAGACAGTGCATAGATATTAGTGATGAAAAGACAAGGCATGAGTAAATCCAAATTTTGCAGAACCAATCCTTTTAATTAACAGACTTGTTCTATGAAGTCTGGATTTGGTTGAGGGGCTGCACTTGGGGATTTAGAGGGCCACATGTAGCCTCGAGTTTGTAGGTTCTCACAAACTCATCTTTTCTTCACAAAGGTGGTGACACAGAAGAACTAAGTTTTGAAAGACAGCTGAGTACAACAGACTGGGAAGGAAACAGAACATCCAGGTAAAGGAATCACCAACTATTATGTCATGAAGCCAAGAAGACTTTGAGCACATTCACTGATGTGCAAGTATATGGAAATAGCTAGAGTGTAGGGAAGTGGGCTTTAGATTGGGCCAATTATGAAGAAAGCTTCCTAAAAGATACTGAGTCAGGGCTAGTAATAAATGATTTTGAGGACATCAATTTGCAAATCTTCATCTTCCTTTTGTCATTTTAGGATCTGCCTGGAGATGATCCAACATTCAAGCTTTCTTTTTCACTTGGTCCTTCTGCTTAGCAAAAGGAAAGAAAACCTCACCTGTCTCTTATTAGTATATTAAGATGCATGCCCCAGGTTATTAAAAATCTTTGGGGCAAACAAATACATGTACTCTTAATAGCTGGATAACCTTTTTCCACATCTGGTGGTTTCCAAGTCATCACTTTCAAGAGGGTCCCCAAAAGGTGGGTTGATAAATAGTTTAGAAAATGTTTGATGATAATCTCCCTCTGATGTTTGGCATGTATGTCAAGACTTATAAGAACTGTTATAAAATTACTGTGACAAAACTTACACTCCCACCTATTTAGTTATATAACCAGAAAGTTTTCTCATTGAAAAACGAAAAAGAAAACAGACAATGCTACATAGTGAGATATTTATCTATGAACATATGCATTCATTTTTTAGACGCCCAAACCATCCTAATAAGAGATACATTCTGATAACATCTTGCTTTAGGTCCACTAAGTATAAATATTTATGATGTACTGGTACTCTGACCAACTGAATATTATTACTTGGAATACCTCAAATACTCAAGAGACGTAGAATCTCAGGAAATTTTAAAAGGACATTAATGTGACAACTGGTGAAATCTGAATGTAGATTAGCTGGCAAAATTTGAAAAATCTATAAAATGATTAATATTATAAAATGTGGACATTTGGAAAATCTGGGTGAAAGATATACAGAAATTCTTTTCTATGAGTCTGAAAATATTTCAAAATATTTTAAAATTCAATTTATATTTAATTTGTTGCAGAGAAACAAGATAGGGTCACAACAGAAGTTAATTTAGGATAATATTCTTCATGGAAAGTACAATGAGAATAAATCTAAGAATAAAACATGTCTAAGTATTCAAGAAGAGTTTGTTTATGGATGATGGTAGGTTATCAAGTTGCTAAAGTATGCATTTAAAGGGAAAGAAGTTTTCCTTAATGTTTGTAAAAAGCTGGAAATTATATCATTCCCAACTGCTTTAATTAGTTCACTTACAAAAAAGTTTGTGAACCACAGAATAGAGGTCCTTGAAGACAAAGGTAAAATGAAGCAAAAAGGGTCCAATCACAAAGGGATTAGCATGCTTCAATAAAGAATTTGGACTTGGCTCAGCGCCTGTGGCTCAACGAGCTAAGGCTCCAGCCACATACACCTGAGCTGGCAGGTTCGAATCCAGCACTCAGGCCCGCCAAACAACAATGACGGCTGCAACCAAAAAATGGCCGGGCATAGTCCCAGCTACTTGGGAGGTGGAGGCAGGAGACTCGCTTGAGCCCAGGAATTGGAGGTTGCTGTGAGCTGCAATGCCACGACACTCTATCCAGGGTGACAGCTTGAGGCTCTGTCTCAAAAAAAAAAAAAAAAGAATTTGGACTTTATTTCTGTAGGGCTTAATATAATTTCTTCATAGTTTAGGAAGCTAACTCTAACATGCAAGATTAGATACGCTGTATTGCCTCTGCAATCCAAAAGCTAAATCTCTTTATAGAAGGTTAAGGGCTTACATTCTGGGAAACTCCTAACTTGAGTTATATTCAATAAAGTCCATCTGATACTATTTGTTAGTATTCTTGATTGAAATCCACATCCATGATAAACAAATCATACCCAGTGTAAGAAATTTTGTTGTATATTTATACCTTCAAGAAAGATATGTGGCTACCATCTAAATTTATGGACCTTTCCGCACCAAAAATATCAGAATGTTAAAAAAAAAGAACTTACATGGCATGATCAATGCACTCTACAACTTTGCCAAAGGCTCCTTCACCCAAAGTGTCCACGATTTCATCTAAAATGAGGAGGAGGAAAAGAGGGATAAGGACCCGAGTACAAATTATCTAGTTATTCAAACAACGAATCTGCTTAAGTGTGGAATATTTTCAAATGATCTCTATCAAAGCATAACTAAGGTTTCAGCACTCAAATTATTTTATTTTCAGCTGCTACAAAAACAATTAGATAGAGCTATCTTTCTTGCTCTAATCTCAAATTTCACTGATATTTTGGAACTTTAGAATAGAAATATTTAAATTCTATAGAAAAGAAGAAATACAAAAGAACAAACAAACCCACAAAAAACAAAACAAAAAAGCAATGAAGAGTTCTTTAGCCCCCCGCTGACAAACTATTCTTAAAAGGATTATTCTGTTTGCAAAGTTTAAAAAGTGTTGAAAAATATTCTATACATCTTGCTCTTAGAACGTCTCCACTTTGACAGATCAGGTGACCCTCCTCATCATCCTCTATACTCCTGGATCTTTTCCTTCGGTGGCTCTTCTGGAACGGCAAGTGGGCAGCACCAAGATCGTCCAGCCAATCAATATATCAGAGTGAATTCAGGGCAGAATACGCAATTCATTCAGCGGGGAGATATTCAGGCATTCAGATAAGCACCAGGCCACGAACAGTTGGCAGGAGCAATTTCAAATTCAGTCCCCAGAAATTCACAGGGCACAGTTTATGTTACAGAAGAAAAACATGGCAAGGAACAGATTTTCAGATAAGATACTTAAAGTGGCAATAGAAAAAAAACAACACAATTGTCTCTTTAAAATACTGTTAATTGAAATCTGAAATTTAAAGAATGCAATGTCATGATTACTAATCTCTTGCTATAAATAGCATATGCTGTGAGTTGAGATGTCTAGTTTGTCAGAAAAATGTTTTAAAATGTCAGGATTAGTTGAAATTGTCCTTAGCAATATTTAAAAATATACATGATTAAAATAAAGGGGGAAAATAAATGTTTAATCTAATGTAAGCTAGTTCTACTGGGAAGAAAAACAGCTAGTTGGGAAGAAAAACAGTAATTCAAAGTTTACTGATCAAATAAATGAAGATGTCTGAATGTTAAAAAAAGGCAGGCTTTTTTGGATAATACAATTCCCATTCAGCACCCATTTTCACAGTTTCAAAAGAACTGGTTGGTAGACAATGATATACTGTGCTATGGAACTATGCTAATACAGGCTAATATCATTTAAGTATCCACTAATATCATTTTCCATATTGTTTCCAAGTACAGGAAAGGGAATTCTTGCAAAGTAAAAAAAAGATGAAAGAAAAGATGGGTGCATCATTTTTCATAGGAATATGTTTGAAACACAAAAATAATTTTATTATTAAAATCAACAAACTCATGATCTGGTTTCAGAATATGAGTAAATGTGGGCAAATGAGGGCTAGCTAATAAATATACAGATCAACTATGAGAATTTGGATGTTTCCTTCAAGGATTTAAGTAGTATACATATAATTATAACATATCCGAATTGTATTATATAGGTATAAAGAAACATTTAGAAACTTATCAGCTCTTAAGAGCTTTTACACACAAATAAGAATCCACTCAAAATAAAAACAAAATCAATCATACCGAATGTGACTGATGACTTGAACAGTATCTATTATGCTTCCTTTTAGGACTGCTTCTCCTGCTTTGGACTGAAGATTTACTGCAGTGGATTCGATAACTGTTTTCAACGTCTCTGTGATAATGTCTAGGTACATAACCTTCGCAGTAGTCATTCCTGTATTCATCAATGTATCTCCGGTCACGATAATCTCTTTCATTCAAGGACCTTGCTTCTAAATAATGACTGCAAATACATTAAAAGATTTCAAATTATTCTCTTCATTCTGGATTAATGCAGTTCAAACAAAACATCCTCTTCAAGAATTCTAACTAATTGAGTTAGTTAAATAGCTAACTCAATAAGAGAAAAAAATTCCAATTGATGAATTAGAATTTATCTCTAAAAAGTTTAACAAATAATTTTACTTTCATAATCAAGCAAATGGGCCCATTATATAGACCTCTGTCAAGCACTTCAAACCAAGGAACAAAGCTTGGGTCAAATCATTTATTTATTATTACTTGATTAAGTGTTCCTTTACCTTCTTAAAGAAAGTTAAAACCCTGAAACGCGTATGATAAATGCATCTGTAACTAACTAAGCTTTCTATCCTCTCTCACAGAAGCACACACAATCAGAGATAGCCAAAACAAGGTTCTTTTCTCTTTTAAAATTAAGTGCCTTTTAGATATCCCTGGACACAGAGAATTTTCTCATGTATTTAGCTATCCAAGAGCCTTAAACTTATTCCAGCCCTTTCATTTCACCAACTAAATTAAGATTCCTAGAGAGAAAATAATTTGCTATGGCTGTAGAGCACATTAGTGACAAAAATTGAAGTATCTTCTACCTCCAATTACATAGACCATTTTTATTGCATGTACTCCGCATCAGCTTCTCCTCTTGCACTGCTAGTCTTCTATTATTACTATTTAAGAAATAGACAATGGAGCTTTTGATGATTGCCTCATGTGCTAAAGACATCTAAAATGTATCCCTTTATTTTTATTTATTTATTTTTTTGAGACAGAGCCTCAAGGCTGGTTAGAGTGCCGTGACATCACAGCTCACAGCAACCTCCAATTCCTGGGCTCAAGCGAGTCTCCTGCCTCTGCCTCCCAAGTAGCTGGGACCACAGGCGCCCACCACAACGCCCGGCCATTTTTTGGTTGCAGCCGTCCTTGTTGTTTGGTGGGCCCAGGCTGGATTCGAACCCGCCAGCTCAGGTGTACGTGGCTGGCACCCTAGCCACTTGAGCCACAGGCGCCGAGCCTAAAATGTATCCCTTTAAAATAAAAATGGGATCCTGTAATTGCTTGCCTAGGATGACAGTAGTCCTACTATCCTATTTCCCTTTGCATTTCTAATTTTCTGTCATTCCAGCTTGAGAAATACAACAGAAAACAGCATCATCAAGTGTCATAATGCTTGAATCTGTAGATCCCTTTGAGAACCTGACAAATACTATGGACTCTCCTCCCAAGAAACACAGAAATGAATAAACAAAATTTGACAATGAATTGCACAGAGGCCAGGGACCTTAGGAAGTTAAGCAGCGTTGATGTGATGGAAAGAAAAGGACATAGATTTAACTGGCCCAGTTTCCCACCCCCTCTCTACCTGGGATGAGTGTCCTCTTCAACAGAGTGCGAAGCTTCAAGAGGGACGCACATGGAGCACTGAGGGAGAGAGGGGACACCTGCCCAGTCAGACAATTCAGCTAAAATGATCCTGACAAGCAATGGAATGACAGGTGTTGACTACATTGCCCTTACCAACCCCCTTCCTTTCCCAGAATACGCTGTCGTTCTTTTTTCCAACCTAGGGAGCTGGGTTTGGCAGAAATAGAAGCATCTTTATAACTCCCACCCAACATGGCTACCATCAAATGCAGGCTGGGGAGATGCAGGAACCCCATTCTCTTTCCTTAGTGCCAGTCTTAAGTCCTATCCATTGGAGAACTCAATATTTGGGTGAGACTGTGGGTGCGGGTCAGGGATTTGATCTACTAGAAAGAGAACTACAATGTAAGAAGCTAGAAATGAACATAATCTTGAGGGCATCTTGTTGAATTCTGTAAGGCATTCTTATCATAAAGTCCAAATCTTTCTATCAGAAAAAACTAAGACTAATTGTCTCTACCTGGAATATTGCATGAAGTTAGAGATGCTAATAATCCACAATCTACAGAATAACAAAACATGAGAGGAAGGTAAACTAAAGAAATGAAGGTATCTTCAATCTATAATGGCCAATGACCAAGGCTGAGAGATTTTTTTTTAAAAAGTCACAGAATTTCACAGGCTATGGACAGGGTAGACAGGACAAACAGATTGATTTTATTTTTTTAAAATATTCACTGAGTGCCCAGTGAATATTTCACTGTAGCCTTACAAAATAGCCAAAACTGATGAGGGTATAGGCATTCATTTTTATTTCTACACAGGTTCTGTGGGAGATAGAAAAATTAGGTAAAGTCTCTGCCAACCAATAATGAACAATTTGAGTTTAGTCACATAAAAATGAAACAAAACCCGACAAGGCAGGATGTAGGAAATGCTCAAAGTTTATACTTGAATGCTTAAAGAGAAGGAAAAGAGAATCTCTTTAAAATGGTCAGGGAAGAATCCATGAAATAGATAGAAGTAGAGTTGCATCTTAAAGAGAAGCCAGGATTTGGACAAAGTGAAATGCAGAAGAAATTCCACAGGGAGAAGAATGGCTATTCCCATCTTATACGAATACAGCACTTGTAACCACAATGGCTTACAGATGGATTTGCCTATACATTATTCTGGAAAAAGTAAACAAAGGCAAAAAGAGCAATCTTTACAAAGGGGAATGTAGAAAAATAAGCTGAGAATAGATCATTAAAAGCCCTGTATGCCAGGCTAAGGAATGTTTCTCAAAGAATGGTCTATTTATGAATCGTAATGAATATGAGGTTCTTATTAGAGGTGAGATCCCCAGGCCTCAGGCAATATTCACTGAATCTAACTTGTAACTGCCTCCAAAGTGATTCTTATTCACACTAAAGTTTGAGAATCACTAGTTGAAGACTTCATACTTTGTTATAAAATTCTGACCACAATATATAAAGGCTGGGTTTATAGCCATCGTTTAATACAGTACGTAGAATGGATTAATTGTGTAGGGAGGCCAATTCACTACTACAGCCAAAAGACAAATGAGAAAGAAAAGATATTCTGTAATATGTATGACAATTTAAGCTATTAATATGTAATAAAAAGCTCTTCTAAACCAGTAAGAAAAATATAATTTAATAAATAGACTAAGAATAAAAAAAAGTCTAACTGGTTTATAAATTCACAATAAATTTAAAAATTCAAATTAAAACAAAAAGCAAAGACTGTGAGAGCATGAAGGAGCATGTTGTAAGAAGTACAATTTGGTACAAACTTTCTAGAAAAAGAAATGTCAATATGTAGCAAGAACTTTGTAACACTTCATATCCTTTTATCTTGAAAATGCCTCTTCCTGGGAGTCTATTTTCAGGAAATAATCAGAGGAAAAGATATGGATAAAAAGGTAATTTTAAGTATAATTAGAAATAATTTTATATCTAAAAATGGGGACTAGCATCCTAAGTTTTTCTTTATACTTTTCTGCATTTTCCTATAATTTTATTAAAAATACTCCTGTGACGTTTTTAACCTTTGAAAAGACTGTTAGAATATTCCGAATATGGTGACCATCAAACATTATCTGTCAAAGAGAGCACTGGCCTGGTGGTTAATTGGACTGACTCAGTAACGTATTTACTTGGTTGACTGTGAACACAAATGAACTGTTCGTCACTCAAACCACTCCTTTTCTACATATACAGTATATAATAAACCTATGAATACACTAAATACAGTATATAATAAACTGTGACGCTAAGCCTTAGAGAGTTGTTTGTATTTATTAATAGTGGGGTTCAAATAATTTTCTATAGTATATCGTACATTAGCTTTGGTCATTGTAATCATGCCATAGACCTTCCCCTTATATAACAAAGTATGATGAAGCATGTTAGTCTGCACCATTATAAACAAGCTCACTGTCTGGTAGAACACGTCTGTTTAGCATGGAGAAGGAAAAAAATTACATACTGTTTTTTAAAGTAACCCCAGCTGGCTAATTTAGAAAGCAATCTGGTAAACAGTCCCAATGGAACATCTGCACAAAACAAGGAGAAAACATAGAACCAACAAAACAAATGAGAAAGAGAAATTAATGGAAGACCAGAGTGAAAGAAATGCTATCCACTTAGCCTTTCTTAAATCATTAAGAATTTTAAGATTCCTTTAATTCTAAATGCATGTATTACCTACAAATTTTACACTGGTTAAGAATACAATAAAATATGCTGCTGCAAATTTTACTGAGGCCCTTTCCTAAATTACTGATTACTGCCTGTGCAAAGGAATAAGTCTTAGAATAAAGCAAGCTTCTAAAACCCCTAAAGCAAACATATCTACTGTCCTTATCTACAAATAAAACCTGTAGAACACAGTCAATGACTAATCTGCAATGCACTTTAACATTCTCAATTAACATATGTTGCTTTTCTCTTATAGAATAAGCCCGACCCCCAAATCTTCTCTTATTTGTCAAACAATGAGCATTCCAACATACTTCTTTCCCTCCTAAGTGCAAGTTAAAGGCACTCACTGGGCATTCTATTATCAGTTATTTAACTTTTTGTGTCTTTTATCTCCACAACCTTGTTACGGGTAACCTTAATGGCTGGATTCAATGTTACTTAATATATGTTACATTGTCTTATAAAGATTAACTGTCTCTCATCACTCCCAAACAGACAGACATGTGAGGATAGCAACTATAGCCTCAGCACCTACAGAGTCTAGCTTACAATAGGCATTCAGTAATTATCTTCTGGGTATTTGTTAATTGAATTATAAAACAATTCAAAACAGATGAAAGCTATGTAAGTGACAAATCATTAAAACTATTGGTGTTAAAATGCTTTTAATTCAAGAATAATTTACCAATCAGAGTCTTTAAACTGGTGATGTGGTTTACAATGCCTGTTCTCTTGTGCACTACTGTGAGATCTCCTCTTCCGTTTGTGACTTCCACTGTAGCTTTCATGTTCCCAGCTTTCTCTGCTATCCCAATCAGGACAGTGAGTTCGTTTGGAATGCCGCATCTGTTGACAGAAATGAAAAGGTAACTGTGGAGGATATGGATGGTTATGTTTGGTAAAAATATTACACATTAATATTATTTAAATACATAGTATAGACAGATAGCACAAGGGATCATACAGGTTCTAAAACCTTTTTATGTAATGTTTCCCAAGGCATGGGGGCACTGTACCACATCCATTTGGTGTGGCACAGAGATCTAGTATTAAATGACAGGTAACACTGAAGAGCTTAATAAACATTTTTGTTAAATTCTTCTGATTATAACCAGGACTAATTCTCAGTGTGGTGCTTGTCTTCAACTAATACTTGTTAACTGTCTTTTAAAAACAAAAGAAGAGGGGACTAAAACGTTCAAGCTTAGAGCCTTCAGTAGATAATGAGTATCTAGCTAAAAATTAGTAACTTTTAAATTTTAACTTATCTTTACCTTCTATTTATTACTGACCTCATTAAGCTAAAGACATGGTTTCTTTTAAAAATGTAAAGATTGAAATGTGAACTGATTTAAAGATAAACACATTTCATGCAGTTTTGGCAAAATACTGTAATATAAAAAACTAAAGTGAAAGAAACAGAGATACTAAATATGGGAAGTGACTTTGTTCTAATGGTAAAGAACTATTTGTTTTGCTAAACCTCAGAATTACTTCAAGCTTTGAAAATAAGAGAAGAGGCAGATAGAACACAGTATTCAACATAGAAACTGTCAGGCAATAAAAAGGTCACTGTATGAACTACTTTTCTCATCCAATCAGTTTATTTTCTGATCATCCTACAGTAATCCTGAAAATTAAAACTTATTTATTGTAGATCTGGAATGTTTTAAAAAAAATAAACCAAGGATGCACACAGAATCAGGGTAACAGGGACCAACTCCCATTTATAATTTCCAAAGCACAGCCTGCCTGGCTTCTCTCCTGACTTAGCACCTATGCGCAAACAAATTAACCCCTATCTGCCTTTCCCCATCTTAATTCTTTCTCTTTTCTCTCTCTTTTTTTTTCCTTTTGTCGATTTTTATTCAGGTCATTTAATTATTTTTCTTTTTTTGAGACAGAGTGTCACTCTTTCCCTCCCTGGGTAGAGTAAACAGTTAGGTTTTTTTTTGTTTGTTTGTTTGTTTGTTTTTTGTAGAGACAGAGTCTCACTTTATCGCCCTGGGTAGAGTGCCGTGGCGTCACACTGCTCACAGCAACCTCCAGCTCTTGGGCTTAAGCGATTCTCTTGCCTCAGCCTCCCTAGTAGCTGG
>CAUYON010162457.1:0-23086 GCA_963573935.1 Arctocebus calabarensis | reverse complement strand
ATTTGTTTTCATTTGTGCCAGAGGTGGGAAGGAAGGTTCTGCTTGTTTGCTGAGTAAAGGCCTAAATTCACCTACCTTCATGGTTTGGGGCAGCATGGTCATTGTGGATATTGGTTTTTTAGAGTTGAGGGAACTTAGGATTATAAGTTCACTCCCTCTATTTTTCTTTGTGATTCAGTTTTTGAAAAATCTTTTTTTCTTTTCTCTCGAATGTGGAAATTACAAATCAAAGGTCTTTTTCTTTAATGTAAAGCGTATTTATTTTTAAAAACTACAAAATAAACTACAGGTCTGTCTTTGTTAAAAAAAAATAAGAATTCATTATTCAAGAATGGTATTACGAAATGGATATCAGTAACTATATACTCTAGACTAAAATTTGGCAACCTGTACTGACTAAAAAGTATAATCTAAGGTATTTCCTTTTGGAAGCATAACAATTAGCCAAGATAAATTTTCAACTGCCTTGTGGGAAAATAATTTAAAATAGCTGTACTGGAAGTAATTTAAGTGCAGTGGTTTTCATGTTCACGTATTTTTGACATGCAACTGAGTTGATCAACTTCTATAAGCTCATTCTTTCCTGAGTCCTTACCATTAGGAAGAATGATAACTAAGCCACTGAATGGAACAAAAGCATTTGGTGTTATTTTAGGCATTTCCTTTCAGTGAAGTCAATTTTATGAAAGAATAATTTAAGTATTAAAATTAAAAGCATACAAACAAATTAGAGTTTGGAATTTAATTTCTAGTCTATTCTGGTCCCCAAATTATAATTGTGAAATAAAATGATTTTTTTTCCTCTATTTGATTCAAGATACCCATAAGAAAGGTGTTGATCTGGGTGTTTCAAGGTGTTGATCTAGGTGTTTGAAGGTGTTGATCTAGGTGTTTCACAGTGTTGATCTGGATGTTTCAAGGTGTTGATCTAGGTGTTTGAAGGTGTTGATGTAGGTCTTTGAAGCTAGCTTTGCCAGTCAATAGAGATAAAGTGACCAGTATAATCACCCAACAAACACACAACTGAAGATCTCCCACCTTTCGTTTCTCTCTGTTACAAAAAATCTAGCAGAGAATCTGGAGACTGTGACTATAGCTTTTCACAATTTACCATACCCCTTTGTCCTCTGCATTTCCTGCAAATTAGCAACTGGATGCCAATGCTTGCTCAGAACTCGGGTTTTATTCTATTACCAAACCACAGTGGTGAAGCGTTATTTCATCAGGAAGCACCCAATGCTATGTCTCTTTTCATTTTTTTTTTCTGTTTTTAATTTTAGCATCCAGCGATGCTCAACATCTAAATCCATTATATTATCAGCTCCAAAATATTAATATCTACATCTTCTCATTTTGTTTCTATTTAATTGCTGGAATAATTTTACATGTAGGTGCCTTCCCTAATTTACTATTTTTTTTAATTCCAAAAGGATTTTTATTAGGCAATAACTTGAACTTGTTATAGTTTGAATGGCTGTATGCTCCTAAAAGGAATACAGCCAGATGCATGTCTTTAAATATCTTCTAGAACTTTTCCCTCTCTCCAGGATGGATGTTCTTCTTTTCTGAGAAGTTCTACCTATTGAAGCGGTGGTTGGAGCCAGAGAATTGGCTGGCAGACACATACTGACCACTAGTAACCAATAGGCCCATACCTCTGGGCTGATAGGAGGAGCGTTGCACCAGAAGTATGAGCCCTGTGCTCTTATGCTGCCAATGACTCTTGCAGGAGAGCAGCTGAGCTGTGCAGCATCACTGGAGACCTTTGGTGTCTGGCTTCTGCTCAGCTCCAAGTCACTGCTCTGAAGAGGCACTTTCTCTGATGAACTATATTCCTTTGACATGAACTTGATTGCACCAAAGTTTTAATATTTGGCCTCTCTGTGGGCAGTGTCTGAGAGACCAGCATTCTTCTCCAGCTTTGCTCTTTACTAATTGACTTCCCTGCCCCTTGCCACTTTTTAATTTTTATTTAATGTTGTCAACAGATTTGTAATGCCTTTATAAATGAACAAACTAGCTCACTCTGTTGATGGATATAATCTGGAAATCAGTTTAGCAATTTAAGTGTCTTAAAAATGTGCATATATGTTGACCCATAAATCCTGCTTCTAAAACTCATGAATAGGTAGAAAGAAGTTGGCATGGACTAGGATGTTCATTGCTATTTTTTTTATAACACAAGATTGTAAATAACTCATACAATGAACATTAAATAAATTTCCCTTCACAGTGGAGTGCTATATCGTAATTTCACACAATATGCTTAAAGTTAATATGGTGGGCAGCTCAAACAGGTAAAGACATGAAATGAATGGCATGAAAAGCATTCAAAATATGTGTATTTTCAATGAAAAGCAAGTGGCAAATTTGCATAAGCAGCATGAGTTCATTTTGTTATAAATGATATGATAGTACATATATCAAAGGCTTCTTTCATTTCTAATATAGTTCTAAAATTTTGTAAATAGTAGCTCATTCATCCTTAAAATCTGAGTGACATCACTGTTGTTACCTCATTCTAAAGATAAAATCACTTAGACCCAGAGAGGCTACCAATGTGTCTGAAGCCACTCAGCCAGTAAGGGACAGAAATGGGCTATCAAATCCAGAGAGTCTGGGCCAGAACCCATGCTCTTCACTGCTACACACTGCTGATACCATATTCATGTACACCAAAATCTCTAGAAATATACAGGGAAATTTTATTTTCTACCCTTTGTGTGGGGTTAGAAATCCCCACATGTATGTCTCATGTACTTCTCATTTGAGTAAGCCACTAATGGGTTAAACTGGCTTTTGCCTTCACAGAAAAAGCAATAGATTTGGGCAACCCTGAGGCAAACACAACATTGCATTGTGGATCTACACCTGAGGTAAAGCTATAGCCCCTCGCGTCTCCGGTCATGCAACACCTTTGCTAGTATATATTTTTCCCTATAATAGCTATATATCACATACGGGTTTTTTTTTTTAAAATCTACTATTTGGTTATTCAATGGAGAAGTTCATGGAAAAGTAAAGTTAAATGTGCTATTCTTTTATTTAGCCAATTTGTGATGTAATGAATTTGTTATTTACCACTCCCAAGGTGACCGAGTATGATCTTTTAGAACACTATTATGAATTCACAAATATAAACATACTTGATGGGGTTCAATTCATTGTAATTTTTATTCTTTTTTATTTCAAAATATTATGTGGGTACAAATGGATTTTGTTACACGCATCATATTTGTTATACTTGATTCAGGGTTATAAATGTGCCCATTATCCAGATAGTGTTCACTGAGTCACTGAGGTAGTTTAGCACATCCCCTCTTACCCCTAACCCTTGCTTGATTCCACTGAGATTTATTTCCCTGTGCACAATATAGTCATCAGTTAGTTGTAATTCAATAGTGAGTACATGTGCTGTTTGTATTTCCATCTTTACATACTTCACTTAAAATAACGGTCTCCTCCTATTCCATCCAAAGTGTTGCAAAAGGCCTTACTTCATCCTTTTTCATGACTCAACAGCATTCCATAGTATACATTTTGTTATTCAACTCATGAATTGATGGGAACTTGAGTTGATTCCACATTTGTAATTGTGAATTGTGCTGCAATAAACATTCAAGGGCAGGTGTCTTTTGATAAAATAACTTCTTTTCTTTGGGATAAATACCCATTACTGGATCAAATGGTAGGTCTACTTTCAGTTCTTTGAGGAATCACTATGTCATTTTTCCATACAGGTTGTACTAATTTGCAGTCTCACAAATAGAATGTAAGTGTGTCTTTCCCTAGGCATACACATCAGCATAACATCTTTTGCTTTTGGACTTTTCAGTAAAAGCCATTATAACTGGTACAAGGTGATATTTTATTGTGGTTTTAATTTGCATTTGTCTGATGATTCATGATATTGAACATTTTAAAAAATATTTATTGGCAATTTGTCTATCTTCTTTTGAATAGGTTCTGTTTGTAACTTTGGCCTGCTTTTTAATGTTTTCTTTCTTTTTATTTGTAATTTCCTTGAATTCGTTGTAGATTCTGGTTATTAACATTTATCAGATGCATAGCATATGAATATTTTCTCCCGTTCTGCAGGTTGTCTATTTTCTCTGTTCATTATTTTCTTAGTTGTGCAGGAACTTTTTGATTTAATCAATTCCCACTTTTTATTTTTGTAGCTACTGAAATTGCCAATGGGGTCTTCCTCATAATTTTTTTCTAGGCAAATATAGAGAATAAATTTTCCTACATTTTCTTCTAGAATTCATATGAATAAATTTTTCTACATTTTCTTCTAGATTCATCCCTTACATTTAAATATTTCTTATTCATCTTACATTAATTTATATGACTGGAGAAAGATAGAGATCCTGTTTTTTGTTGTTGTTGTTGTTGTTTGTTTGTTTTTTTAAGACAGTGTCTCACTCTATCACCTTCAGTAGAGTGTTGTAGCATCACAGCTCACAGCAACCTCCAACTCCTGGGCTTAGGCAATTCTCTTGCCTCAGCCTCCTGAGTAGCTGGGACTACAGGCATCTGCCACAATGCCCAGCTATTTTTTGTTGCAGTTTGGCCAGGGCTGGGTTCAAACCCGCCAGCCTCAGTATATGGGACTGACGCCCTATCCACTGAGCCACAGGCACTGCCCAGGGATCCTGTTTCATTCTTCTACATGTGGTCATCCAAGTTTCCAGCACTATTTGTTACATAGGGTTTCCTGTCACCAGTGTAAATTGTTGTCTCCTTTGTGAAAATCCACTGGCTATGTGTGAATGGTTTTATGTGGTTCTCTGTTTTGTTCTATTAGTTCATGTCTCTATTTTTGTGACACAGCTGTGCTGTTTTGGTTACTATAGCCTTGTAGTATAGTTTAAAGTCTAGTAATGTGATACCTCCCAATTTGTTCTTTTTGCTTAAGATTGCTTTGGCTATTTGGGCTCTTTTCTTATTGCAAAAGAAGTGTAAAATTATTTTTCCCAGGTCTGTGAAATATGATGCTGGTATTTTGATGGAAGATGTGTAATATTTGTAAATCACTTTGCATACTATGGACATTTCAACAAGGTTTATTCTACCAGTATGAACATGATATATTTTTTCATTTGCATGTTCCATCTGCAATTTCTTTCCTTGATGTTATGTAAATCTCTGTAGAGATTTTTTACCTCCTTGGTAAAGTTTATTCCTTGGTATTTCATTTTCCTTGTAGCTATTGTGAATGGTATTAAGTCTTTGATTTGAGCCTTACCTTGACTGTTACAGTTGTATAGGAATGCTACTGATTTGTGAACACTGATTTTATAACCTGAGATTTGCTCAATTTGTTTATCAATTCCAGGAGACTTTTGGTGGAGTCTTTGTGGGAAGATTTCCTCTTCCTCAATGTTACAAAATAATTTCTGTAGCATGATTATCAGCTCTTCTTTATAGGTCTCATAAATTTTGTCTGAGAATCCATCTAGTCCAAGGTTTTTTTGTTGAATTTTTTTATTGTTAAATCCCATTGTTCTTTTTTGGTCTGTTCCTGAGATCTACTTCTTTAGTTCCGGGAGATTGTGTATTTCTAGGAATTTGTCCATTTTCTCTGTGTTTTGAGTATATGTGCACAGACATTTTCATAGTATTCACAGGTGATATTTTGCCTATCTGTGATATCAGTTGCAAAATCTCCTTTTTCATTTCTGATGCAGCTTATTTAGGTCCTTTCTCTTCTATTCCTAGTTAAACTAGAAGAGGTCTACCAATTTTGTTTATCTTTTTAAAGAACCAATTTTTTCTTTCAATTGAACCATTGTTTTTTCTCATTGAAGCCATATTTTACATGACCTTTGGATCCTTTGAGTATCTTTTTTTTTACCTGCTATGTGAAGTCACTGCTGCCCTGGATCTGTAATCAGCCATTTTTCAGGAAGCTCTGGTTTGTTTTGTGTTTAGTTGAAAATGTTATTTCAGGTCCACAATAATGACACGAGAGATGCTCATTAGTCATTTTTTTAGAATTCTTCAATGAACAAAACTAAAATGTCTTGTAATAACACACCAATCCTCCAAATTAAATTCAGGACTACAGTGTTTATACATAACTTCTTACATAAACTGTATCTTCCTTCTTCTACACAACAAATCCTGTTTCTTAAAAATGGGGGGTGATAATATCAGAATGTTTCATAACTAATGTCTTGATATATATATATTTGCCATACAACAGTTTCTGTGTAATAAAATTAATACTACTCAAACCAATTATGATTACAAGGAATAATTTAAAAAATATTTTTACATGACTCATTTCCCCTTCCTCTCCCTTTTGGCAGATTGTATATCTATTATATGCTATAATCTTTCCCTTTAAACTTTTATTTAATCTTAGCTCTACAAGTAATTGTGTGTTATATGCTCACCATTTCCAATTAATGTTAATATCTTTCTAGCCATTTTTATTATTCAAATCATGTTTTCCAGTAGATTCCATAATACAGGATCATAGAAAAATATCCTTTGAGATTTTTTTGTGTAATAGGAATTTGTTCATGGCTTTCTTTTTACTTGAACATCAGTTTTCCTTCTATAGAAATCATCACTTTGCACTTTTTCCCTGAGTTTAAAACATATCATTTTGTATTTTTTTTTTTTGCAATAAAGTGACAGAGGGTTTGATAATCTTATGTTTTTCTTGTATAACTTTCATACCCTTTTGGTAATGCTCATAGTATGTTTTTTTTTAATCCTAGATGTACATTTATTAAAATTACCTTGTGATAATCTTAGCATATAAATCCCAGCAACAATGCCTATTTCTTACCTTATACAGTGCAATATGTGGACTTTGCCTTAAGTCTTGCTGAATAACAAGTGTCAGCTGCAAAAAAATGACTCATGCCTGACATACAATAAGCACTCAAAATATAATAAAAATCATCATTAAAGCATTTAGCCATTTTCTTAGCACACATCATAAGTGCTCAACATATTATAGTTCTTAATTTACTCATGTTCCAGGTATAAAATTAATGTCATTTGAATATAAAATTTTATAATGCATTTTAGTAGACTTTTTTTTAGAGCAGTTTTAGGTTCATAGAAAAATTGAGTGGAAAGCACAAAGTAAAATATCTCAGATTGCATGTGAAGCCCCCACACTGTACCCCATGGTTGAACTAATGTACACAGCTATGATTCAATAAAAAAAAAAAAAAAGAGTTAGCACGTATCCCATGCCTCCACTTCTCCTGATGCCCCTGACTTGCCCATTCAACATACCACAACAAAGTGTTAAAACCAATGAACCTATGTTGATACATCATCCCCCCAAATGTATATTTGGGTTCACTTATGGTATTGAATATTCTTTGTATTTTGACACAAGTGTACTTACATGTATCCACCCTTATAGTCTTATACAGAATAGTTTCACTATCTTAAAAGTTCTCCATGCTATGCTTGATGAAACCACTGATCTTTTTATTGGCTCCACAATTTTGCCTTTTCCAGAATGTCATATAGTTGGAATCATAAAGTATGTGGCCTTTTCAATTTGGCTTCTTCCATTTAGTAATATGCTTTTATGGTTTTTCTATGTCTTTGTATAGCTTCATAATACATTATTTAGTGATGACTAATATTCCAACCTAGATGTACTACCATTTACTTATTCATTCACCTACTGAGAGACATCTTGGTTGCTTCCATATTTGGACAATAATGAGTAAAGCTGCTATAAATGTGCATGTGCTGGTTTTTGTGTGGACAGAAATTTTCCGATCCTTTGCTTAGATACAAAGGAGGATGATTGCTGGATTGTATGGTAAAAATACGTTTAGTTTTGTTAGAAGCCACCAAACTACCTTCCAAACCTCTATTCCAGTTTCTATTCCACTAGGAACAAATGAGAGTCCCTGTTGTACCACAACCTTGTGAGCATTCGGTGCTGTCAGTATCCCACATTTTGGCCGTTCTAACAATCCATATGTAATGGCATCTCATTGTTGATTTAATTTGATCAACAAATTTTCCTGGTGACATGTAATGTAGAGGACTTTTTCATAACATTATTGATCATCAGTGTATCTTCTTTGATAAGGTATCTATTCAGATCTTTGGATCAGTTTAAATGGGCTAATTGGCTTACTTATTGTTGGGTTTTAAGAGTTAATTTTAAGCTTTAGATATAGTCCCTTATCAGGTTTTCAGCCAGAGTGTGGGTTATCTCATTATTTATTGACATTGTCTTTAACAGAGCAGAAATTTTGAATTTCAATACAGGTCAGTTTATCAATTAATCTCTTTCATGGATTGTGGGTTTAGTGCTTTTCCTACAAATAAAGGCCAAATTCAAATTCATGTATTTGTTCATGCATATTTTCTTCTGGAAGATTTATAGTTTTGCCTTCACCTTTAGGTCTATGAGCCATTTTGAATTAGTCTTTTCATGACTATTGGATTCTATTTATCTGTTTGTCCATTTTTTGAGCAATACCACACTATTTTGGTTACTGTAGTCTTGAGGTTGGGAAGTGTCGGACCTATAAGTTTCCTTTAATATTGTTGGCTTTTCTGGATCTTTTGCCTCTATATAGTAACCAATAGCCAATGTTCCCAGGCAACTTACACTATAGTAGGAGGATGGAGAATTCAATGTACTCTATTTCGTTTCAGCACAGATAACTAACCTCACTGTTATGAAAAAAAAAAAAACAGCAATTGTTCTACTTTTCTGATGGAGACAGAAGAACAAAGAAATAAAGGAAAATATTAGCAATGTCATTTTTCTGAAATAAGAGTTTTTTAAATTAAGTTTGACTTTATTCACCTGAAATCAGAAACTAGCTCTAGTATTTAAGGTGCCAACTCTGCTTAGAATGTAGTCTCAAATCTCACATGATGAGATGTGTCCTTCTTGACTAGGATGTTTTTAAACAAGGGTTGTGTTTAGATTGTCTATTTTTTTCATTTTAATTATGCAGGTCGTATCTTGCAATGAACAGGAGAATTTGATATAAGTTATCAATTTAGGGGACAAAGACCTATCTGTAGTATTTTTTATTATCATTTCAATGTCCATGGGTTCCATGTTGATGTCTCCTCTTTCATTTTTAATATGACAAATGTGCATCTTATATATTTTTTTCTGTTAGTTAGCTTGGCTATATAATGCACTTTTAAGAAGCACATTTAAATATCCCTGTTAACTATATTTCATCTTATCCTTCTGATTTCCAATAGAGGAGAATTGCAAAAGCCCTTTCACTTTTATATTAAAAGATTTTCCTTTCGTCAAAAATGGCAGAACACATTCATCAATCTAATTTTTTATGCTGAATCAAGGAATCCTTTCACTATGATAAAACTACATTCCTCTCATGATTTAAGAATTTATCTGTTTTTATCTAAGAAATGTAAAAATAGTTTTCTGTAAATATATCAACTTAGTCAATGATTTGTTAATTTATTCACTTAATCCATAAATAATAAGTGAGCACATTGAGGTGTATGCACTGTGCTCATTTCTGGAATGCAGTAAGATAATAATGGGGAGTTAGAGAATTAAACATTCCCTATCTCACTTCAGTACATATAACCTTGTTGTTATGAAAAGATCAGCTATTGTTCTACTTTGCTGCTGGAGGCAGCAGTGCTACGAAATAAAGGGAAAATGATAACAATACAAGGATTTTTTCTAAATAAAGAATTGGTTTCAGTTAATCAAGTTTGATTTAGTTAACTTGTTAAATTCAGAAAATGTCTAATTATGTTTAAGTTATGCCTCTGCTTAGAATGTGGAACAAACAAATTGCACGTGATGGAATGGAGTTTCCTCCATGACCAGGTATGCCTGTTTCTTTCTCCTCTTATACACCATCTCCCTCGTTGCTACTATCCTGAGCTGGCGTTTCATTTTTGTTCCTCAGATACACCACCTGATTCCAACTTCAGGGCCTTTATTCTTTTTGTTTTGTCTGTTGGGAACTCTATTTTTTTATGTCATTTTTTTACCATTTGCTTTCAAGTCAAAAACTGTCTTCTTTAAAAAATCTTCTTTAAAACTTTAACTAAATCATCTCTGATTTTATTTATTAATCACTATCTATCCCAATGCTCAACTTTAATACCTATTACTATGTCATACTTCGAGTTACTCAGCTTTTCTACTGTTCATTATCACATACTGTGCACACCGTGAAAGCTTTGTGAAGACAAGGCTAACTTTCTTTGCACCATTGTAACTGGCTCATAGTCAAAGTTCAATATATATTTGCTGCTTGAGTAAACTGCAGTGAGAAGAAAGTAAAGTACATGATGTAAAGCAAATAATTCTCATATGATGTTCTGTTATAAATTGCACACACAATATCTGATTAAGGAGGTTGGATCTTCCATGTTTATTATTTTTCTAATCTTTGGAGTTCTGCTATTTTTTTGTTTTCTTTCTATTAGT
Organism: Arctocebus calabarensis; assembly: GCA_963573935.1. NCBI lineage: Eukaryota > Metazoa > Chordata > Mammalia > Primates > Lorisidae > Arctocebus > Arctocebus calabarensis. The sequence goes on along the minus strand of CAUYON010162457.1, from coordinate 12,648 downwards.
CTCTCTAAGCCCTATTCTCCCTCACTGCCATCCCCTCAATTCTATATTATTTATTTCTAAGATAAGAACACTTATCTACACAGAATATCTGTGTTTAACCTCCTGTTCAAAGCTGATGTTTTCTTGTAGAAAGTGTATGTAAAATGGGTCACTGAAATTGTCACCACTTTTTTAGAATGTTCACCATAGTAATGACATTTTCATGTATTGTAAGTGGGGAAAACAATCTATATTGATATATCTTGTATTTACAGAGTCACAAAGACATTTTTAGGTGGCCAAAGTGGATAATCACCTCCCTCGAAAGTTCAAGGTTGGCCTTCAAAGTAGGCACAATTTGCCAACAGATGCTGATCCTAGCCCTCCTTTTCAATTCCACTCTCAGCTGCAATTCTTTAGGTAATTATTCTTAAATAAATTCACATCAGCTTATAACTTCCTGGAACTTAGACACTTAAATTATATAAATGGAATAGATATTAAATGTGGAATAGACATGCCCCGTTTATATTCTATATGTATATACATATGTGTATGTACAGGTATTGGTAAAGTCCAATGGGTTAAGACCACATCTTCCCCATCATCAGAAAGAAGAATGTTATCCTTAAAGCCTAATTCTAAGTGTTACTTTAACTTTCAGGGCCTTCCCATTTAATTTAGAATAAAATCTAAGCTGCAAAACCTAAAACATGGTACAGGCTGGATCTAGAAAGGACCAGATGCAAAAAACTCATGTTTTTTCTAGGTCTCCAGACCATTTCTAAACAATTAGTGCTGAGAAAACTAGAAAACATAGAACTAAGGAAGACTGAGTTTGGAAATTAATTTCAGTGTCTGGCTAGTAAGGGCTTGAGATATTTGTACAATGGAATAAAGAGTGTTATGTGAGTCAATATTTCTTTTCTAGTCCTAATGAGAACATTAACTTTTTATATGTGTCACATTAGGCAGGTTACTCTATTTTTCTGGGACCAAATTTGTTCATCTGTAAAATAAGGGTTTGTCTCCAAAGTACTTTCTTTCTCCATCATGGAAGAGGATCACCATTGGTACAATTTTGCAGAAATAAGATGTTCATGATGGTGAGGCTTCATGGTGTCTATGGGTTGTCATAATTTAGCAGCTGAAAGAAATTCAGTACTGTAACTGCATCAAATACAACAACTTACCATATGATGGATTCAATATTAGAGAAAAAAACATGAAGTAAAGAAAAACTAAACATTGCCTTTTCTCTGTTTCTCTATGATCAAACACATGAGTGGGCTTGAACAAAACCAAATTTCTTCAACTTTCATAGGAATTCTGGGCATTAAATATATATATGTGTGTGTGTGTACGTATTTTTGATATTTATAATAAGGTTAAAATTTTTCTCAAGTTTTAATACACATGTGTTACTATTCCATTGATCCTTTCATGTAGTATCTATCGTATTTTATTGGAATACAAAAACATGGACAAACTGGAAAAATTCCAGGGAAGAGGCAAACTATAAATTAAAAAATTACACTTGAGATTAAAAAACAAAGTAGCTTCTAGGATCAGTAGCTTAATTCTTTATTAGCATTTCTCATATTCCTATCCTAAAATAAGTGATTCTGATGAATTAAGAGACATTAAGTTTGAAAGAGAGATTCCATTTTCTTATCGCCCACTAAGGATGACAGTAATAAGATGCCACTGGTAAGGGGATCATGATGGTTGGGAGTAGTAACATTTTAAATCGTATGATCAGGTTATAGAAGAAATTTCTGCATATTGCAAGAATTAGAAATCACCTTTCAATGCTAGCGTTATTAGTCTTATTGGGAAAACGGAGTTTTCTTATCTGATAAAACACATTAACACATTAGAGATCAGGCTGAGGAAAAGACATCATGTGTGGAAGAATATTTTTGAAATAAGGAAGCGTAAGAATAGATGGTAGCTGTAGCAGGAGATGGGTACATGGAATAAAGAAATATATTCACCCTTCATAAGCAAAGATGTCATGTATGTAAGACAAAGGAGCAGAATCTGAAGTCGGTGTGAGGCATGAATGAAGCTGTACCCTGAGCATGAGGCCACACCTTAAAAGTATTTTAGTCATGCACCAGCCATTTAGACAATGCTGTCTGTCCCCTGCTCAGTCCTTCCTCTCTGCTCACATCCTGCAGAAGTCCTGGTTTGAAGTGTAGTTTTCAACACGAAGAATTATGTGCAGTTGCTTGTTTACTGTCCCAATATGTTGAGATTTTCCAAGGTCAGCATTACTTACCTGCTTTTGATCAATGGCTGTAATTGTTAACCTATGTACACAGACAGTGCTCAATAAATAGCTGATGAGGATGATGATGATTTTTGCTGCTTCTCTTATAACCTACATTTATATTCTTCCAGTGAGAAGACAACTAGCGACCACATTCAACACCAGCTATCATTCCAATATTTTATATTTTATCACGGGGCCAATTTGTAAAATGGGTTTCTTTTCTTAAAACTTTGATTCAATTTTCAATTTTCATTTCTCCTCTATTGTCTGGCTTAAAATAAATGATTCCTTTTAGCTCTTTTTATTTCACTAGTCATTAAATCTTACTTATATGTGAAGAATATAGATATAAGAGTAATACTGCAATTACTAAGCTTGGGAGAGTGATGTGCGTGTATGTGAATGTCCCATTGTGTATACCCTGAAATAGACGTAATTCTCTCTTCTATATAATTTGAAAGATAGTCAATATCTGCATATTGAAAGACAATCAAATGCAAGGTCACAATTCCCTAATTTTGTTCAGAAAACACGTTATGCTCACAGAGGCTGTACTATGTATATTCCTAGAAAATTTCCTCTTCTCAGCAACAGCATGAAGGAAGAAAGTAGAGGGTCCTATATCGCTTGTTATAGTAGGAATTTGCAGTTTAAGAACTATCTAGTGGAAACAAGAATAATTGAATGTGAAAGGCTGCAGAGTATAAATATTTCATATAAACCAGTTATGAAGTTCCATTATGCTGATTGTATAAAACTGTGCTTTAGAAAGGCTTTGCAGAGAGAAACTTCCACTTTCGGTCATTTAATATCTTTAAAGGATTCTTCAACTGTTTAGTGGACTGCCACCTCTTAAATTTTCATATGTAAATTCTTTGCTGAGTGCTTTGAAAGCTGTATAACTGACTGCCTTTAATGCATTTATAAGGGCAAGCAGTACACTGGGGATAAACTGTGACCTTTCAGTAAGAGGATGACAACTCTTTGTTAATATGTTCTCATACCCAGCTGACTTAATACGTGTCATAATAAAAGGGATTTGGCAGTTTTTAAATTTTGTTAAGGTATTCATAAAAATAATGTGTGAATTATTCTTCCATTTACCCATTAAAAAAGGTTATTCAATTCCTATTTGGTGCTCAGATTTCATTTAACATCGGAGGACTTGTACACTTGACAGAACCCAGAAAAGTAAATATAGTATGCTAGTGTTTTATTGACCAAGACAAAAATTTTTACTATGTACACTAATATTGAATATCTTATAAATTAGTTTGAGAGTTTGAGAATCCTTCTAGTTACCACATTTTCTATGTTATGAAAATGGCTTAAATTCAGTATTAGTTTATAAGTGTTGTGTGTTTATGTATATATTGTTTTCCTTATAATCATGGTTTTCTACTATTGAGTGTCTATAGAGATTTGTGTTAGAGTTAGCAAAATTTCTCTCTCTTTCTCTCTTTTTTTTGTTTTGGAGTGACATAAACATAGCTCTTGTTGTGTTTCTTGCCAAATTCTTGCAAAGGTATTTTGCTTAGAATAAACCAAGAACCACGAAAAGTGTTAAGAGCAAATTAACAACCTATCGCTTTGATAGTTCTTCCTGTTTTTTTATTTACTTAGAATTTTGGACCTGTCCAGGTTTCTGAGTTCACATGAAGTGGACAGAAACATGTTAGAAGTTACACATGCTTTAAGGCTTTTGATAGTTATTTAAAATTAAACTTTCTCCAAATTATACTCTCACTTTGTACAAATGCCTATTTTGCTATGGCTTTATAAATAAACATTATAGGGCTGTAAATATGTGCCGAATTGTTCAAGTTAACATATTACTTGGTAGATTTAATTTGCATATATTTGATTATTATTGAGATTGAATATTTTCCATATTTTATTTGTGCTAAATACTTAAGTTTTTATAAATTCCTACTCATGTCCTTTGGTGTTTTTCCATGTAAGTGTTCATCCTTTTTTATTTATTTGTAAGAGCTCTTTACATATAAAAACTTTTATAACACAGATTTCTATTTGTATTTCACCCGCTTTGGAATTTTCTACTGTGTTTCACCTATCTGTTGGACATTTTCTATGGCAGTAATATTTTAATTCACCAAATTTTATTGCATATTTAAATATTTAGATTTAATTATTTTATTCAAAGTTAAAGCAAACAATAACCAAAAATAATGAATAAAATTATGGTTTGTCTAAGCCTCTGAGGTCCAAGCCTATGGCAATTTAGACCTTCACTTTTCATATGCTTCACTCAAGGCTAAATCACATTTTAGACAGCACAATTATTCCAAAGACAATTCAATTGTTGCTCAATGTATTAAAGAGGAGTAATATCTAATATTACAATACTATAAATTTTAAAAGTGACATAGACTTACCTAAATATCTTACCCCAGGTCCCTATTGATTCTAGCATACATCCAGGCTGCAGGCCACATTTTGGTTGCATGCTAATCTGGTTATGAGAAGGTGGAACTCAAAAGCTGAAAATTATCTCAGTGGATTTTATTTGAAGCTTCCTAAATACTAAACAAACTGTATGAGGAATGAAAATCTCCATGACTGCTCTTCACTGTCAGTTATCCTGAAAGTTAGGCTTTGGCAAAAATGATAACAGCTCACTAAAAGCAAATTGTAGCCAGATACTGACCATAAGTCCTGTGTCAATCATCCAGGTACAGATGGATAAAGCTGTAGCAATCAACTGTGAAGGTGTACTCCATTGACAACAACAGGATGTTTATAAACGTCACTCTTAGGGCATATGAAATTCTATATATTCCTGAATATTTTTGAATTGCAAAGTGAAGAAAACCGTACCTCTTCTCTGCCTATTGCAGTTGCTAAGTAAGAATCGTCATGTTTAGACGCAACTGCAACAGAGAGTCAGAAATAAATCTAATTCTCACATTTGCTTATTATAGAGCTTGTTTGTTTTTATTGTTCAAAAGATGTTATGTTAGCAAGGGTTATTGTTTAATTTTAGTATTTCTGATGCTTTTTGACATTCTGTTGAGATAGTAAAAAATTGATATGGAGTTTAAATTTCACTTTCAGTACTTTAAAAGTAAAAATTGATGTGGTGTTCAAATTTTGCATTTGGTACTTTAGTAAGAGATTTATTTTCTCTATACCTCCAATTTATTACATGAAACAAAATACAAACATATAAAGTTATTGTGAAGACTAAATTAAGTAACATAGAGCAAGTATGTGGGATACAGGTTGGTATGTGCTAGATGCCCCAAAACGTTGGCATGTGGTGGATTAAAACCGCTATTGACTCATTCCCAATCCATTTCTTGCTGCCACATGGTGCTTGAGTAACACAGAATTCCTAAATAAGTCTCCAGAATTATTCAGCATATATATAGTAGGAAATAGCCATTTTTCTTCTACTTATATGACCTACAATGAGATTTTTTTTTTAAGTAAGAAATATACCATGACAAATATTCCTTATTTAGTTCTATTGATGTTTTGGAAGTCCTGGTTAGTTGTAAATCATTACAATGTATTGATTAAAAATAACAAAATCCATTACAATAAATTGCAACCAAGAGCCACTAGACAACATGTTCTAGAAAATAGGCAGAGCTCCCATTTCCACTCTAACCTGGATTTAATACACAGCTTGGACAAGAAACAAAAGATAAAATTAGGGACAGAGATAAAAATATGTAACAACTATAAAATGTTGTAACTTCATTAACAACAATGGTAATCATAAGGAATAAGGCTTAGATGCCTTAGAGGGGTTCTGCCTGCCACCAGCGTGAACATGGAGCCTTCAACCTGCACAGCAGCTCAGTCTTACTTCCTCCGGCTTTTGGCTGTCAGCTGTTATTAGAGGCACCCAGGTATGGAGAAGGATTACTGGACTGTTGTTACAGCTCTGCCCTCTAATCACTGTTGGCTCTCCACTTGTCTGTTTGAGAGCTCATAGCTAGACTAAGCAGTTGCTATCCATGGTTCATTAGAGCTTGAAACACTCTAATTGTTGGCTCAGCCCAGGCACAGACTAGGAAGGAAACTAGGAAGGCTCTGGCTGAGCATATACCTATTGGTTGCTTTTATGGGATTTTAAACTTTTGTTTTGATTTAAACAATTAAATTAACTAGAGAGATGTAATTAAGAATTATTTTGAGAAAGAACACAAACCCATTTAGTGGACAGGAATACCACGGAGTGTACAAACAAATTTGTCCCCGTCTTGTGGAATTTAACACTTTGGTTGGTAACTCTTCCAAAACAGCAGCACATGATGTTGTGAAACCTTATTACGACAGAGAATATTCCCCTGGGGAGGAGATGTTTGAATTGATATTTGAAGGGTAAACACAAATTTACAAGATGAGGAGGAAAATACGGAGGAAAGTACTTCATACTGAGAGAGAAGAATGTATAAAAGGTCCTTATAATGAAGGGAGCTGAACACCAAAAATGTGCTAATGGGAAGCCACTGTGGCTTCGTGATGTGAGATGAGAGGAGTGGGGTCACACTGTGTTCATCAGTCGTATGCTCCTCACTGCCCTCTTTCAATGAACATATACATGCATAATGTATATTCTCATACAGATTGCATTCCCCTTTGTTTTTCTTTTCAAATTGAATGAAAATTTTGCACTTATCACGCACACAATGTTTTTAAGTCTATGTACTTTGCAGAACGGTTAAATCCAGTCAATTCACAAATCCATTACCTGACATCATTGTCATTTGTGTGATGAACACATTCTCTTTGCATTTTCAAGATCAATGAAGATTTGCTGAGCACTAAGTATTAGTTGCTTTTGGAACCTGGGGACTGGAGACAAAGTGTTGCTATTGAAATTGTCAATAATGGTGACAGGATTCAAGTGAAGATGGACAAAGTAAGGCAGGTCCTGAAATAATTTAATAATTATTGAGACGACATCAACAGAGGTTGGTCGTTGTTAGCAGTAGCGAGTTTGAATTTTAAAGGAGAAGAAAAGAAAGCAGTATGGAAATAATACTGAGAAATGGGGTGGGGATACACACATAGCAGATTACATTCTAGCTGGTTGAATGTCCTGCGTACTATTCTCTACAGTGTCCAGGAGGGCCAGGAATGTGAGGGCCTTGTCTCATGTGGCATGATGAGATTCCAGGTTAGGCACAAGTTTCTATGTCACTGTAACAGCAGGCTTAGCACTGACCCTAATGTCTGACAGTGTGGTGATCAGAGGAGGTAAATCAGGAGGAAGCTATCAAAGTGATCTCTTACCTTATACAGCAAAATGATGTGAAATTGTAGGCCCATTTAGGGAGTTGTGTTTTTGTTTTTTAATTAACCACTCTAGCTGATATATGGGCAATGAATAGGAAGAGAAGGACAATGATTACAAAGAAATTAATTAGGAAGCTCCTGCTGGACTCTAAGGAGAAATGATAATAAATTGGTTTGGCATGCTACCTTGGGAGAAAAGAAAAAGACATGTATGCATCCATGTATGTGTGGTTTGACACTATGCACAAAGAAATTGTCCATCTGAGTGGCCAGAGGACAAAATGGGTAGTGAGAATGTTACCGTCCATAAACTAACATCAATTGGAGGAAGGAAGTTTTGCAGTTCTACCAAGCATAGATTTAGAGGAACTGAGTCAATTTTTTCTCTATTTTTTAGGCTAATCAAGAGTGAAATTTTTTTAATTTTGATAATTAAGGGGCTCTTCTGCATGTTATACATCTGTATGCACATTTTATGCCTATATATCCATATGATCACAAACATAATGAATATACTAAATAATAGTTCATATATCAAACATGTTATTTATCCAGAACAGACTTTATTTTTTAAAAAGATCCTCAATGCATTTGTCTTTCTTGTTTGAGTTGCAAAGCTACAATAGGAAATATAATTCCTCTAACACTCTTTAAAAGTTTCTCCATAGTAATGATTTTATCTTTATTTCATCATAAGTTATAAACTGAAATATATAAGCTTTCACATGTGTGATTATGATTTTTCTAATAATTCCTCTTATTTCATGATAATAGATGCAAATAACTGTGTCAGCCACCAATTAATCCAGATTTATTTCTGTTTTTAGTTATTTTTTTAACCTTTATGTATAAAATTGTCATTACAATTAAAAATGTTTTTAGTTATTTATACATTAACCTTTATGTATAAAATTGTCATTACAATTAAAAATGACCATGACTACCGCTTATCTTCTTATACAAGCTTACTAATTAAGTATAAATTCTGTTTCTGAACATCATGTGAAAGCGTACATTTAACTTGGTGTCTTGAAGACATTATATTGCGTGTGTTGCTAATGCATTTTTAAAAAGCAACAAAACTGGTGGATGCATAAGGACTATATTTCTTCATTTTCATAAGAAGTCCAGAACCAAAAACACTAATAGAAAAAAATGAAATTTATAAAGGGAGTTAAAATATAAAAGAGGAAAATATTAGTAGTATTTCCGACACAAGCCCTCCAAGGTTCCCATCTGGAAGAATATGCATCGCATAGGAACTTATTAGCAGGAGAAGTCCACAACAGCTGTTAATAACTAAATGCAGTTGCAACTCCATGATCTAAAATATGAGAAAATATTCAGAATTAGGATTTATATTCTTAGAATAAAGACTTTTAAGTGAATGGATTTATTGCCCAGAAATACAAATATGAGGACAATCCAGATTAGCAATGACAGATATATATATTTACATATTTATATATCCCTCCATCACACAAGAAACCAACTGAAACTGCCAGTGCAACAAGGAAATGGGAAATCCAACAGTATTTCTTCACAGAGATTACGGAAATGGATTGTTAAGGCGTGTCCTATACCTACTACACAGGTACAGCCTGTTAAATGGATTGTTAAGGCGCGTCCTATACCTACTACACAGGTACAGCCTGTTGAAAATTTCTGTGGAACATTTTTATAATGAAGTACTATGCAGGTGTTAAAATTACATTGTAAAAGAAAGATATAAAATATAAGTAAGAAAGAACAATTTTCAGGAAATAATACATAGTACAACCATGATTTTAAAAAACAAGAGTATGGACTGCGTCACTTGTCACAATCTACACCTCCCAGCTTCAGAGCCAGTGCATCATCGTGCCCCTTGTTGCAATGGAGCTGGATGGTGTAAACGTCTCTTGTGCGAGCAGAGGGAGTTGAGGGATATTGCAGAAGGAACAGGCTTCTTTTTTTCAATCTAGAGTGCTTTACTCAGTTTGTGCCTGAGGGACTTCCTGGCCAGCAGTCCTCAAGATACACAGCAGTGTTCATCTTCCATAATGGGTCCTGCACAGCAGACACTGTGTTCTAGCTATGGACTAGCTCTATCTCAGGGGAACACAGTAAACATCATCACCATATAACAGGCTGAAGCCCTGGTCTCCCTCATTAATTTCTAAATCCCATTCTTAGAGAGGTGAACCCCCTCTCCAGTGGATTCCTAATTTGGTCACTTTTCCCTAGCTGCATGCTCTTCTTTGCAGTTCTTTTTCAGAAATGTTATGGCCTCATAGCTAATCAATCTTCATAGTAAGTCATCCCTGCTCAGGGGTTTCCCTCTCCTGACTGGACCATGACTGATACACACACAAGCACACACAGGTACACACACACCTAGATGATCAAAAAGTGACATTTGAAACAATTCACAAAGATTAGTACTGCCTGCTTCCGTTTGGGGGGCTTTGATATTTTTGTCTGCATATTTTTTATATTGTCTAAAGTCTACACATCAACATGCATTACTCTGGAAATCTAAAATCACATGGTACAATAACTTTTAGAAAGCACTTGTAAACTCTCCTAAGTATAGAAAGTAAAATAAGCTTAGTAGATTTCAACTATATTGGGATCTAAATTCCATGAGACTTAGCAGGGAGATGTTTTAATAATCCTAATTTTATATTATGTCTTTTAAAAGGTTCAAGTTAAAGCTAGAAAGGAGCAAATATAAAATATAGCGTAATCAATTCAACCAAAAATGCCAGACACGTATAATATTGCAATTGTTTTTATAAACTAATTGCTGTTGCAGACAAGAAAATAAAAAAGTGGAATTACTTTTACAAACTTGTCCTAAATCAAAATTGCTCTATTCAGTGCCCTTCAGATAGGAAGTGACAGAATATAAACCGACCAGGCAGTGCAGGGGATGCATTATCAGCGTGCTGACATGATCTCTCTGCTTGTTCTCTCTGATTTAATGTCATCAGACACAAGGTGATTTAGAACATTCTTGGTAATAAAGGGAAGGCTGAGAGCAGATGTGTAGATATTTTTAATGCCTTTCTTCCCTCAAGGTTTGTTCTTTAGTTAAAGCAATACTGTGGAGACAGTCAGTATGTTTCAGAATATAATGAAAATGAATATCAAGAGTAGATTATATTGACAGAAAAAAAAATCCCTTTTTGTTCTCCCCCAAATGGATTGCTGCCTAGTAAATATAAGCCTTTTTGTTTGTTTGTTTTAGCTTTTTCTCTATCAGAGTTTCAAAATTTGACACCTTCTACTGTGACCCTGACATAAAAAAGCAATGACCCCGTTATCAAAGGACTATGTGGAATTCATAAACTTTATTTTCCAGTATTCTAAACCAAAAATATACCCCAAATTAGACAGCATTATAAGGTTTTTAGAAGACTATCCTGAGTAAACTTAGGTCCACTGTTTTCTTGTAAATCAAGACCTTCATATATAAAATGAAGAAGGTATGTTTCTCAACTGTGGTAATGAGGATTCTACATCTTCTAAAATTTTATAGGGCTTATGTAGGTGGCAAGTTAACATCTATAAATACTTATTTAAGTTTGTATTTCTAACAATATATTTTTTCACACAGCCTTATCAGGTTTTCATAGTTTAACCCTTCATGTCTATGCAAAGTCAGAATATTGCCTAACACATTAAAACATACTTGGTCATCTATTGGTCTACAAATGAGATATAAATTATTAAGCAAAATGGGTTACCTCAGGCCATTGATAATTCGTTGCTTGTTTTCATGTTGTATCTCAAGGATTTCTCTTCTAGGAGTTTGCCTTTTGCTGTTCCACAGCCCCTTACCAGACATTGTGCCTTGATTTTTATGTCATCAAGAACACGAATTTTAAACAAACATAACTGTCTAGTGTTTTATATCTTTGAGCAGTCAGGTCAGTCACAGCTACACCAGAACCTGAAATAATCCTGAATGAAGGACGTGAGAGAGGCATAAAAAGTCCTGTTGCTTCTTCCAAGAGGAGTCTCCACTCTCTCTTGCACCCTTATCCAGAATCCTAAAAGTCTAAAGCTAGAACAAGTCTACTTTTTTGGCTTCCACATCCTCTTGAACAAGTTTCCTTTTTAAATCCTTTATCTTATTGCTTACAACCAGCCAAATCTGTCAACTCGTCAAAGAGCGTAAGATCTGGATAGAATTCTTCCTTCAGCTGTAATTATTTAAGCTCCATTTAACTCCCTCCAACATCCTAAACCATTCATCTTCTAAGGGAAAGAAGGTGCCTGCAGCTATATTAAATAGACTCTTCATTTTACAGCTTATACTCTCTTTTATTATTTTTAAATAATCATTATCAAAGATCTCTTTCCACAATCTGACAGTTCAATCTTTTACTCTTCAACTTGCTACATTTTCCTATCTCCCTTTTCTCTTCTTAGATGAGTCCAAATTGACAAAGTCAATTCACATCCTTGACTTTGAAGCTGCTTTCATATGCTTATGAAATTGAATTTTAAGTTTAGTTCTTCTGCTTAAAAAACTTAAATGTTTTTATTATTATACTTCTTCTATCGATTGTCTCTAAATCATTCCTTCTGTTCCAATCAAGTAATATTTATAATTAACAACTTACGGTTCATTTATCCATGTCAAAGTTTAAAACTGTTTCCTTTGGAAACTTTCTTATTTGTGGATGCTTTGTGATGTTCTCTGATGCATGCTGAATCCTATGTGTACTAAACTTTGTCTAATTCTCAACATAATGCTAGAGTAGGAGTTTTCCAATATGCCTACACGTTATAATCAATTAAGAATGGAACACAACCCATGTGCCTGTGCCCCAACTGAAGAGGTTGTAGTCTGGGGCGGAACCCAGAGAGAGATGGTAATTTTAACACCTCCCTCCACCCCAGATGATTTTAATGAGCAGTCAGGGGAAAAAAAAAAAAACACTAATCATGTCAGAGACAGACAAAAATGCGAAAAGCGTGGTCCTTTCTTATGACCAGGTAATATAGAGAGACTCAACTAATAGACATAGAACAATTAGAGCACAATTAACTGTAAATTTTTTGGAACTATAGTACTAGGTGTACTTTGTATCCAAAAGACCAAAAATCACTTTACAACAAAGATATTT
>CAUYON010162452.1:0-25531 GCA_963573935.1 Arctocebus calabarensis | reverse complement strand
CAGAGATGTTGGCATGGATGTGGAGAAAAGGGAACACTTCTACACTGCTGGTGGGAATGCACACTAATATGTTCCTTTTGGAAGGATGTTTGGAGAGTACTTAGAGATCTAAAAATTGACCTGCCATTTGATCCTATAATTCATTTATTATATATATATACCCAGAAGAACAAAAATCACATTATAACAAAGACATCTATACCAGACTGTTCATTCAGCCCAATTCATAATTGCTAAGTCATGGAAGATACCTAAGTGCCCATCAATTCACGAATGGATTAATAAATTGTAGTACATGTATACCATGGAATATTATGCAGCCTTAAAGAAAGATGGAGACTTTACCTCTTTCATGTTTACATGGATGGAGCTGGAACATATTCTTCTTAGCAAAGTATCTCAAGATTGGAAGGAAAAAGTATCCAGTGTACTCAGCCCTACTATGAAGCTAATTTATAGCTGTCATATGAATCGTATAACCCAACTATAACACAAGAATTTGGGGAAAGGGATAAGGGTAGGGAGAGGAGAGGGAGGTTGGGGCGGAGGGAGGGTACTTGGTGGGGCCACACCTACAGTGCATCTTAGAAGGGTACAGGTGAACCTTGCTAAATGCAGAATACAAATGTCTTCATATAATAACGGAGAAATTATCAGGAAGGCTATGTTAATCAGTTTGATGAAAATAGTTCAGATTGTATATGAAACCAGCACTTTATACCCCTTGATTGCACTATTGTACACAAGTATAATTTAATGATAAAGATAAATAAAATTTAAAAAAAGAAATCAACAGGCTGCTGAAGGCAGTACAATAGTGATTCAGTAACATGCCACATGCTACATGGACTAAACTTTGAAAATCTCAGACTTCTAACATCACACGTGACCCCAGATCAATTCTGAGTAACATAATGGCAAAGTACACAAAATGAAACATGAAAGATCCTCAACTTATGGGTATTTTAAAAAATGAAACACATTTAACATCTAGACTTAATTGAAAATTTAAGAAAAACTTTCAGCGACATTCAAGGATTTCTAAATAATGAGTTGAAGTTAAAGGCATTGTCATAAGTATAATTTACAGGTAGTATAATCTGACATTAAAAATGTTTCAACTTAAAGATGTTTAAAATTAAATAAAATGTAAAGATAACCCATGCCAAATAAATTGTATATGTTTTCTAAAGGTATTTGATAAATTTCCTTAGAAGAGAGCCATGAACAAAAATAAATAACCCCTGCGTTAATGGCAGATATTAATTCTTGGGGTGTTTTAATAGCAGGTAAAAGTTTTTTAAAACATGTTGGATACAGGTTTGTGGCCAGCTCTCCAGCAAGGTTAACAGTTTAAAACATTATGGATCAATATTTGAATGAACATGCTTACCAGTGATTACATTATTTTAATATCACTGGTTGAGTAGTGATAAATCTACATTATTTTAATTTCTAAAACCATCCTAAACCATGTGAAGAATGCCGAAATCACTTAACAAAAGAAAGGAATAAAGATTTTAACAAAGAGTAGAATAGAATTGGATTTAAAGAACTAGAAAGGAGTTTAATACTAGCAAAAAAAAAAAAAAATCAGAGCCTCTTTTATTCTAAAGGTGCAATATACCCTGTTGGGAAGATTTCAAAACTCTTATGTGTGGTATAGATTAATAATTTTCTTTCAAGTAGCATTCAATAGTAAATGGGATATGTTAGCACAGAGAAATTGCAAATAGTACACTGACAGATAATTATACATTGACAGTATAATGAGTAATCTCACCATCAAGCAGAAGTTGGTCACCTCGTTTTAAAGAAGGTTCTATAGAAGCTGAAAATATAGCTTTGTTAAGTCTCTGCTATTTGCCATAGCTTTTTGAAGGGTTAGTTTCCACAGAGCTAAATGATGGTTAGAGGCAAAATAAAATTTACATATAAAAGGACACTGCAATGACTGCCTTCTTATTTTAATGAAAAGGTAGAGAGAAAAAGATGAAGATAGTCGGAATCATAATAATTCTTCATTTTATTCCAGATCAATAGCAAGAGAATGAGGAAAATTTTTCAGGAAATTAAAAACCAGAAAATCTGTGAACCAATTAGGAAAGTTTCACCTGCAAACTTTATTCTTGCTTTGTGGGATTCATAATATCAACAAGTTATCAATACAAACAACATCGTTAGGCTTCAAAGAGATGGATAATTTTTAGCACATTATAATGGTTTTAGCCCATTTACAGATAAAGAGAACAACATACATTAAAAATGTAACTAAATGACAAATTCTAAGGCCTGAATTAGTCTCACGTGGGGTTAGAAATTCACATACAGAACTCAAGGTGTCTACCAGCTTGGTGCTTGCATGTCAAATGTTGCCATTGCTTGGTCTTCCATTTATTGTGAATTGTGAAGTAATACTTGGGTAACAAGAAAGCCCCTATGTTACTAAAGCTATCGCTAATTGGTTTTGAACTCAAACTTCTCTTCTTCTCTTCCATTTCTCATTTGTGTTTTCACACCTCTACAGGTAAGCTAAGAGAATGGCGACCTTTCTTGTTTTTAACTATAAGTAATCACTTGAAAGTACCATAAAGACCTAAGAGAAAATGGCTTCTATACGACAGTGCTATAAATCTCACCTTCTAACTCAAAGACTTCAATAATCTAAACACCGTTTACCCGCTCTACTCCCCTTGAGTTCTCTCTCTCAAACCCTTGCTAGAGCCAGAGGACACCGTAGATTGTCCTTTGTGTCATCATCACATATCATGTCCAAGAGATCTGGATAGCGACTGGCAGTCTAGTGACCAGTGGTCCATCATGAAACTAAAAGCAGTGGAATAAAGCACATAGAATTTGGGAGCCGTTGCTGGCTAAATGTCATTTTGTTAATTAAAATTCCTTAAAAGAAAAAAAAAAGGCAAGACATTTCCTCTAATGAAAAGCTTAGGAGACAACTGTAAAAACAAATAGAAAACCATTATATTTATACAATTTAAAATACTTCTAGCCACTCAGAAGCCTATGGCTGGATCCTTACAAGCCATATATTAACCTCAGAATTTTAACACTAAAAACATGGAGGAAGAGTACAGATTAACTGATTTATAAAACCATGTGAAGCAGACCTCAAATTTCCAAGAGCTCCTTAAAGAAAATAACCCTTTCAATGTAAAATATAAACTGATGATTTTAAGAGGAAATTTATTACTTAAAATACAGCTTCTAAATTGAACTTAAAGAATAAGAAATGGTCCATGGTAGTTGATGTTGTTAATGTATATATATTTTTAGTGATTCTTCTGGTGGTAAAATATAAATGACATAAAACTTACCATTTCAACCATTTTTAAGTGCACAATTTTGTGGCATTAAGTACATTTACAATGTTTTGCAACCATCATTACTAGCCATTTCCAGAAATTTTCATCATTCCAAATTGGTCAATGATTTGTACTTATGTTTTTCATTTAATCCTTTATTATCTACAGACAGCTTTTGTCTGTGAATTCAACCAAGGTCAATGAGATATTTTAGGGTTTTTATTACTTTATGGAGATACTAGCAGCAGCCTTTTGTTCTCTGCCCTTGGCTGCTACTTGACTGACTACCACAACATTCCAATTAAGAGGCAGAAAACCATGATCAATGTTCTCCTGATAAATTTCTAGCTTGCTTTTTTGAACTAATCTCAGTATTAGGTTGATCCCTTTGAGGTGATTTAAGCATCAAAAATCAGAATTTTAACAAGGAATCTTTGTGGTGATGGAGCTGTTCTGTATCTTGACTTTATAAATGTCAGTATCTTGGCTGTAATATTATTGCATAGTTTTATAAGATGCCATAATTAGAGGAAACTGGATAAAGGGTAGACAGAACCTTTCCTTATTATTTCTTATACCATATGTGATTTTACAGTCATCTCAAAAAAGTTTACTTAAAAAAATGAGAGTTTTAGGGGATAGCCCAGTGGCTATCTACTTTCAGTAATCTTTCCAGTTTTCCTAAATTCTCAAAAAATTGTACCAAAAGGTTGAATAGTTCTATATTTATCATGGCCTACAAGTGAAACTCATGACATTTATTTATGCAACTATTTACCAATTAGGTCCTCCAAAGTGTAGATTCAAGGCAATTTTATTAAGTTATAAATGAGAAACTACCTAAAAAATAAAGACAGACACACATCCTCAAATTTTCATTATATGTCAATGATATGTCAAGGCTCTTACAGAAAAAGAAGTCTTGGGGAACCAATTTATAAATACACTTACAAAGATCTTACAATATTACTTGTTAAAAATATTTATGAAAATAAAAGAATGAAAAAAAAAGTACTTTAGAACAAGAACACCCAGAACATTATACATGTTAATAATATTAATGCACAAATAATTTACCTTTATTATTCCTCAATTACTGAAATTCTTTTAACCTTTCTCTTCCTTACATATGCAATTAACTACTAATACACTCATTTTGATGTTCTGGAGATCATATGCATACCAGGCAGTAATATTACTTTTGCAGAAAAGTTCAAAGTCTTTCTTATTTTATGACTGCCAAATAACTAGGCTATGCCTTGATCTTAGACACCAAGAACAATGCAAATGTTAACAATGATTATAACATTAGAGAGCCTTTATTTAGTATGCTGGACCTGCCTGAACAGACACTGTTCAGCTCCTTTCTACTTAAGAGGACTGTAGCTTTTTACATAAATCTGCAGCAACTGCCCCTTAAATTTCATTGTGATTGGGCTCTCTTAGAACTAGCACAGGTGCTACTAATAAAAATATTGCTAATGATTTTAATTGCTAAAACTTATTAAGCTCTTACAATGTGCCAGAAACTGTGTAGTTACCTCCATTTCTATGTATTTAATTGAAGTTTAGATGGACAGGATAAACATAGCCAAGGTATCCCCCTGGAAGAGGTTGCTGTTCTAGCTCAGGTAGCCTGACTCCAGAAGTTGTAAACTTTACCTCATCCACACATAGTATATGTCTTTTAAGCTAATACCAGAAACCGTCTCTCACCTCACTTATTCTCACTACTGAGTCATACATCCCTTACTTTGCTAAACTCTAGTTTGCCTTCCTTTACTAAACCTAACAGCTAGTTATCTTCTTTGCTCATTATCTCAAGTAGTGTCATGAATAACAAAATAGTTAGGTTGGCAGGAGGAAGGAAGGTGATTGGCGGGATCTCACCTAATGTGCCCAATGTGAGGGTGTTCAGCACGCTCCCTGGGCAAAGGGCTCAACTACAACTTGAACTTTACCTTAGAATTGAAAACATCTATAAGCTAAACATTTGTGCTTTCATATTAATCTTAAATTTAAAAAAAACAACAACAATAGCTATCACTTGAAGGAAAATTTTGGTTTAAGCATAGCCTAAATGGAGAGTCTGTACATTCCAAAACCAAAGTGCTTACGGTTGAAGAAAAGTCATAAATAATTATTTATGCTCAGATTTCATTTAAGGAGAATATTTGCTACATACCTAAATCAATAGTACTGTTCTTGGTTTGTGTCTCATCTGCCTGTTCAGATACTGTTTACAAAGAGTAAGTCACTCTGTGCTCTCAGGTGGGCCTGCTATCTAACATCAGAACTCTTTTGTTTAAGAATTAATGTTTCTAACTCCTTTCCTACTGTTAGCTGTCATGCACATATTCCTTAAATTCCTATGGTAAAAAAGCTGTCAGAGTGAGTTCAAATAAAGATAAAGAATTATATCTACATAGAGTATGTTTAAGAAGAATAAAATATCCTGAAGATAAAGCAGAGTGAAGTAGAGTTAATATTAGTTCTTTCCTTTTGGAACTTGCTAAATTCGAATAAGTTTATTTGCATAAACAGTAAATGTGCAGCAACAAATCTAATGCAAGAATAGTATATATTCTTAGCTAGTTATAATACAAAAGCACTATGATATAGTATGAATGTTTATAGAATAAATTTGAGAAGTCTCATTGACATATAACATTTAAGTACATAATAGATTGAAAAAGACTAACTGGCTAGGTTATAACATCATTATTTTTGAGAATTATCTAAATTAGATTTTGAACTTTAAAGGGTTAGATAAAGCAAAACTATAAAGATATGCATGGTTATAAAAATAGAATAAGCAAAAAAAAATAGAATAAGCATTAGTTTTTGAAAGTTTCATAAAAAGCTTTTGATTTAAAATTGCCAAATATGTTTTAAATTAGCCTTTTTCAAATGAGTCTAAAACCCTATGCACTTTAGGGAAGGAAAACAAACTACTTTTATAACCTAGTACCTAATTTAGATTTTTTTCTCTAAGCAAGTTCTCCTTTTAAATATGCTCCTTGATTTTCCCCAACATAAATGCATATTACACATCCTTACTTTCATATTGCTTTATGTACACATGAATTTTTTTAAATCTTTCTCCCTAATCCTCTACTTGCCACAGAATATATGAATTTAACTCAAACATTCTAGTCTTTCTCTATTTTAAAAGGATTAAACTCCATTTTCCCTTTGAAAACAAATCTTTTTTTAAAAACAAATCAAGTTTATACTTTTTGATAATCTTGCCTTTTATACATCAAGGATATTTATTGCTCTCTGGAAGGCACTATTTATTCACCTTAGTTCATTTTATCTATGTAGTCTGTAAATAAATTTTATATTTTAAAAATCTAAAAAAAAAAAATAAACTCGAGAAACTTAATTTTCATGAAATCCACTTTAAATTTCATTCTCTGAAAGACAAACAACTCAACCCAGGAGCGACTTCTAAACATTGGGAGTTGAGTTTTACAGTGTTTATTTCTTTATTTAATACTTCCATTATTGATGCAAAACATTTATATTCAGCAGCCACAATGTACTAGAAACTAGCAACTTACTGTAGTAAGTTCCATCGCAGAGAATCATAGAACTGCATCTTTAGGAACATTTAGTACATTAACTCTTCTTAATAATGAGGAAACTGAGTTGTGGATATTTGACTTGTCCATGGACAATAATTTAAGTTGGAAAAAAAAATAAAAATGCTTGTGACTGTAACATGTCTCTAACCATATTTTTCAAACAGTTCTTAAAAATGAGTTTTAGCATATTCTAAGCCTGGCTTGTACTCCTTTCTCTGTTTTTCCTCACCTCAAACTATTTGTTTAAAGAAAATGTCTGTACAACATACAACCTTGGAAAAATGCAATTCCATTACTATAATTTCAACAAATTCAAGTAGAATGCACACATTCTTTGCCAAGGACACCATTAATCTCTGAGTAACAACATGTATAATTCATCAAAAAACCCTTAATGCCATTTAAATCACCTAAAACTTTAAAAATGTTACAAATAACATTAAACTCATTTCAAATTTCAGGGAAAATCACACAGTTAAAATAGCAATTAGCCTTTTTCTTAAACTAGAATAGACAGAATTCAAGATAAGGTCTCAGTGTCTTTGAAAGGGACACAGTCAAATTTTTCTTTTTAAAGAGCTTTAACTTATAGAATCACATAAAGGCAACAAACTAATTACTGAACCTTAATTAATTTTTCATTTTGCATCAATTCTCATGAATTATACAATTTGGATACATAATAAAAATTAATAGAAATTATTTTGCTTTACTTCTAACATCAGCTCTTTTCTATTTATAAGGGACAGACAGTCGTGAGAACTGAGCCATTCAATAGGGCAGCCACTTGTCACATGCAACAGCTGAGCACTTGTAATGTGCCTAACCCTAATTAAGATATACAATAGGCGAGGTACACACTGATTTTGAAGATTAGTATGTAAATATAAATTATCTCAACAACTTTTTTTACATTTCTCAAATGTTAAAGTAATGTGTTTATATTTAGTTAATAAAATTAATTTTATTTATAAATTAATTTCTCCTGTCTCTATTTACCTTTTAATGGGTTACTAGAAAATTTAAAGTTACATATATGACTCACATGCTATTCCTCTAGGACAGCACAGCTTTAGAATCTTTGAGTATATCCATTTGCTCATTCATCAATCCATCATACAAAAAGCATTTATTTAGCTCTTCAGTGCCATTGTGTAAAAGTCAATCCTTTGATTCTAGGTTCTCCCCAAGTGCCTTCCCATTTCTCTATTCATCTTTATTGTATAACCCCGTAAAAGAGCTAACTCTACTCACTGTGCCCACTTTCCTCCTGGGGGTGACTAGTAACCTCCGATTTGCCAAATTCAGTCGCCATTTCTCAGTCCTCATCTTTCTCTTCTTACACAGTTGATCATTCCCCTCTTTAAACACTTTCATCCTTTGGCTGCTAAGACATCATTGTCTTATGCTTCTCCTCCTTCACCTTCTGAACTTCGATATTTCAGTTATTGGAATGCCCCTGGGCCAAGTCACAGACTTATACTCACTTCCTAACTGGCTTCATCCAGCTTCATAATTTAAAAAATACTTCCATGCTGACACACTCAAATTCATTTCCCTACAGGAATATTTTCTATGAACTCTTATAATTATCTATCGAATACTCTTTTTGCCTAGATTTGTAGTTTTTGTCTCTTATTTGACACATACAGCCACAACATACTTATTCCCAATTCCCTCACCCCGTTTTCCTCAAGTCAGTAAGGAGGACTCCTTTCTGCTGGTTGCACAGTCAAAACTCTTAGAATCATCTGTGTTTCTTCCCCACATCTAATTCATCATGAAATCTTTCTGAGGCTGCCTTCACAACATACCCACCATCTGACCACATTTTCTCCAGTGAGAGCATCCTGATCGAAACCATCTGACACCTCCCAGTCCTAGATCTGTTCTCAGTACTTGAGGTGGAGTGATCCTGTAACTGTCAGGATATATCAGGTGGTTTTCCTTCCTTCTGTTTTCATACTAAGTCTTCAGAGCCAAAGTATATTTTACATATACATTGAGATCTACTTTAAATTTCTTTCTCTGAAAGACAAACAACTCAACCCAGGAGTGACTTCTAAACACTTGGAGTTGAGTTTTACAGTGTTTATTTCTTTATTTAATACTTCCATTATTGGTGCAAAACATTTATATTCAGTCAAGAATTCAGTCATAGCATATCTCGATTTGAGGTAGCCACATTATACACATTAAGTGTCTGACAGATACACATGGCTATTAGTTAACAAATTGAATAGCTCATTGCTTGAGACTGTCCCTTATGAATATAAAAGAGCTTTTATTAAAAGGAAACTCTTTAGTCTAAGCTACTGAGAACCCAGTTCAAGGAAAGTCAAAGTTCTTACTGTAGCATGCACACTCCGTAAGATCCTCCTCCCACTGCACCCACTGACTCTACCTCCAACCTTCTCCATAGTCTGCCCAGCCACAGATGTCCCTTTCTACTGCTGCAAGTGTCAAAGCATGCTCCCGTCTCATGGCTTTGTGCTCACCGTTCTCCCCACATAAGATAGCATTTCCCTTCTTTCCTGCACCCTCGGTCTCTCCCTAGCTATTTATCATCACCTGTTACATAATTATGTTTTAATTGTCTCTCTCTCTCTCAACAGAAGCTACATGAGACACTCAACCCATTTGTGCTAAATAAATAAATGAATGGTGAATTCTGAGTATTCCACAGATTCCTGCGCACACAGATATGGGTAATTATCAATTACTGCCTTCAAGGAGTCCGAATTCCAAGGTGAATAGGCATGGAATATACATCCAGGGGCGCTATAATAGAAGCCATGTACAAAGCTCTAGGACTGCTCAGAGGACTTCTAACCATGGAGAGCCAGAAAATGGGAAAATTCAGGAAGATCAGAACAGCCTCAAGCAGGGAGATCTGCAACTGAGAACTAGCTGGCAAACTGTAGCTCTCTGGCTATGATAGTGACAAGAGGAAGGGAGAAAATTCTAAGGAAGAGGAAACAAGATATTGGGGGGGCTAAAAGGATGAATGAGAACAGTAAATTTCAGAATAAGTAACTGTGTTCAGCTCTAGTACTAGTTATGTGTGTAGAAAGGGAGAAGGGAATGAAGGGAATAGGAGAGGGAAGGAGGAGAGGGGAAAAAAGACCCATGCATGCCAGATTATAAACACATAACACACACACGCACACACGTGTGTGCAGATATATGCATGCAACTGTGCAGGAATGTATGAATTACACATGTGTATATTGCGCATTCAATGCATGTGTGTCTATATGTGTATATACACATCCGATATACACATATATGTGAGGATGACAGAACTCTTAGGAACATGTTTAGATTCTTCTACTTTTACCTTCTATTTTTCTAATGCTGGACATCATAATCTTAATTTAGACAATTTAGACGTCTACAAAATTATATAAATATGAAATGCTTAAATCTTTACCATCTAGATGTTTTTTTTCTCAAAAGAAGGAATCTCCCCACCTCCACTTCTGTTAGTTTACAAAAAGCATTTACAGAAGTATGTAGATAACAGGATTAATGGCTAATGCCAAAGCAAGATCTTTTTCTAGGAATTCCCTCTCTTCACTTTATCCCAGCAAAAGGTTCCATCAATTTACACAGAATGTTCCTTGGCAGAGACTCCCTTCTGTTCATCGCATGCTGCCAAGAGCCAACTCCCACATGGTGGCCAGCTGATTCTGCCTTCACCTGCAAATCCAGATCAATAAGTGATCTTTAGCCAAAAAAATTAATCAAAGGGAAAATGGATACTATAGCTAAAATTTAAGCTCGATTACGTGGTGTGAATGGAAAGAGGGTGAGCTGCACAAAATTCCAGCAGACCTTTTTAAAAAATGGGATGCATTATAATAATAAAGTAACCTGAGGATATAGTTCAGAGAAGAATGTGGCTGGTTTTCAATGAGATTGCCGTCAGCTCTTTACTGCAGTGTGGCAGGCATCTCTTAATAAAGCAATATTAGAATCTGTCTAGTGAAAATATTTGCCTTATTTTTAACACTGATTAAAACATTTTGTGTGAGATCCAGCAAAGGAGTGCCATACACTATGCAAGACCCACGATGGCACTTGGCAGAAAATAAATCATCGAGCTCTAAAATCTGCTGTGGTTGCTGTCTTCATTACAGAGACCTTGCACACAGCATACAAAAACATCTGTAATGTTTACAGCACCTGGATGCGTGCACTATTAAGCATCAATACAATCTGTGTTCATATCATCTCCATGCTAATCAGATCGATTACTACTGATATAGTGTCTTGTCACAGTATCATAATGCTAGTCAAACAAATGGAGCTATGGAGGGGGGAATGACTCAAATGTATAAGTATTTAATAACACACTGTAAAAAAAGAGAGAGAGAGAGAGAGAAAAAGGACGCAACAGAAAACACAAAAGGTGCAGCTGTGTCACGGGCAGGCAAATTCCTCGTCAAGTCCTGGGTGGTGCTGCTGTAATTGTGTCAGCAGCCATTAAAAGGGGAATATAATACAGTTTGATGCCATAAAATGGACTTGAAAGGGAAATGAGATTACTGCTGCTGCTTAACATGGAAGAGGTAATTAGCTGCACAGGTAATTAGATACAGATTCCTAGAATAACCTAGTGAAGGCAGTGGATGATGGCAAGAGATAATATCTCTTGCTTGTTGAAAAGGATCAATGTCACAGTTGTTTTAGATCCAAAACAACATCCACATCAAAAACAATATCCTCCAGACAGCAAAGATGCTGTAGTAGCTGCAGTAAAACATGCTGTCACTTAATAAAAATGAGCAAGGCATTTTGGGATGGACGGTGGAGCAAGTGGGGACGGCCTCCTCCCTGTGGCCAGCAGGCCTTCGGCCGCGCGTGTATCTATTGCAGTTGTCACGCGTGAGGCTCTCGGTGGAGCGTGTCTCCTGGCTTCTTTCCGCTAATTTCATTTATAGAAAAATCCTCAGACAAAGACAATAAAGGAGGTGGGGGCATAAATGAGAGTACTCAAAACACAGAACATCTATTAACATACTATTCCTTTAAATAATAACCCAATGAACTTAAAGTGTGTGTAATGCTCATGCGTTTTGGCCAGAAGCATGTATTTTATTAGCCTTGGATGTGGAGGTAAACGACTAGTGACTGTAAATCATTTTCTCCTTCTAGAGATATTAAGAAAGCACAAACATTCTCCATGTCCCCATGCTCAGTTATCTGCTATGTTTTTATTCAATAAATATTTGCAAAATGCTCACTATGTATGCAATTTAGAACCAAGGCAGACCTTCCTGCAAACACCGTTCACACCACGCCTACAATTCTGGCTGGGAGCCAGACGCACTGACGTGTGGTGAGCACTACCTGCAGCCAAGGAAAGGGTAAGGCAGACCCTTACCAGTGAATCCCACGTTCAACTGCAATAAAACTGATAGCCCCAGAGAACACCTACTAGAAGTAAAATTAAACTTCTAGGAGAAAAAAAACAACCCTGCATACCTCTTTCTATAGGAAGAAGAAACACATCACTTTATTCAGATGGTTTCAGAGTCGGCGATTCTGGGTACCTGATTAGGATGCTGCCCCCTTTGAAGGAACATGGCTGTTAATGCAAACCCATTTGTTAGTTTAGTGAAGGGAGACTTTCAGTGGGGTTACTCTGAAAGAGTTCTAACAACCTCAATTTTCTTTTCATCGCCCACATCCACCTTGTGGGATCAGTAGTGAACTGGTTATAAAAAATAAGAGTAAATATTTTAACTTCATGGATGACAGTTAGAGGTATACCCAGCCAAGCCTATTGACTACAGGAAAACATTTTTACATCATGGATGAATGTTAGTCAATAAATATTCCTGTTTTTGTTTAAAAGTTCATAGTATTCCTGTGCATCACATTTCTTCTTTTTTAATTAATTTATTTATTTTAACAAATGTTTGAGATTCTCCCTGGGGTTGAATGCCACGGTGTCATCATAGCTTACAACCACCTCAAACTCCTGGACTCAAGCGATCCTCTTGGCTCAGCTTCCCAAGGAGCTGGGACCATAGGTGCCCACCATAATGCCCGGCTAACATTTTTATTTTTAAGATAGACAGGGTCTTGCTCATGTTCAAGCTGGTTTCAAGCTTTTGATTTCAAGGAATCCTCCCATCGTGGCCTCCCAGAATGCTAGGATTACTGGTGTAAGTTCCCGGCACCCAGCCTCATGTTTTTTCTTAATATGGCAGAATGATACTGCCATCTTGCTGGCCTTGGACAGGCCCATAGACAGGACTGGCTTCCTGGGTAAAGTGTCATCAAAGAAGGCCCCTGCTTTGGGGACTTTGTTGTTGTTGGTTTGAATTTCTTCATTAGTTTAGAATAATGGGATGATATTTCCATTTTGCTCTGGGCCCTGCAAATTATGTAGTTGGTATTGCCCCTTGAGGAAAGTGCCAAGCATCAGGATCCCTTTTACATATCATAGAAAGACAGAACTGCTTTGTTTGCCACATGGCATTCTTTGTAAAGACCCTGCTGTGTCTTTAATTCTTAGGAAAGTAAGAAGTATTGAGATGATAAAGGAGAAGCAAACACGACCTTTGGAAAGAGCCATGAAACAATGCATATGGTATGTTCAGATCTGCACTGGAATGGCCCTGAAGAGCTATTTGGTCTGGAAAACAATTTTATAGTAACAAGATGCAGAATGAAAAAGCAGCCCAAGCTGATGTTAGTTTCCCTAAAATGCTGGAACATCATGGACACAAGAAGCACTGAGCTCTGGGGGGTTCTGCTGATGCCACCTCTGCTGACCTCACCCTGGCACATAATATTCCTCTTCTAGTATCTATTATCTGGGGATAATAGTCTATTAAAAGTATCATCTATGATTCTTTAGCTTGTATACCGGCCTTAATGTTTCACATAACATCTAACTATTCTTTCCTCTTGTAACTTTTATTTGTTTTTTCTTTTTCTCCCCAATTTTAGTGAACCTTCTAAAGCAGTATTCTTCAATGTTTTTATTTCATTACATATTTATGTCTATCAAAAAAGGAGTAAAAAAAAGAATACATTTATTGTGCTTTGAACTTCTCTTGAAAATAATTTAATTAATGATGTTTAAAATTTTTTCACAGCATACAAAAAAAATGACTGCTCTAAAGATTTCTACTGTCATAGCCAATGTGCTTTCTTGACACTTGACCCTCTTGGCCTCTCCATACTTCCTTCTAACACATTTATGTCCCATTTTTCTATTCCTTTGGCTTGTGAGAGAAGGTGTGCACACACCCTGTCTCTATCTCTCTTTCTCTCTCTGCCCTCTGACTGACTCTGACTGCTCCCTCCTCCTCCCCTTCCCTTCTCTTCTCTTCTAGAACATCTCACTCTGTATCTCAGTCTCCTGCCCCAAGCCACCCAATCTCCTTTGCCAGGAACACTTCAACACTGGTATCCCTAAGCCTTATTGTTGATGAATCTCATTGCACACTCATAGATCTTTAGAGGATATTTCTACACAGATGTCTGGAAAAACGAGAGTTTTCAATAGGTCTAAACTTCTCCCTGCAAAGCTGGTGCTTGTTGCTATCTGTCACTCCACTTCTGCTCTTCTGATTTCGGCCTCCTCACTGCTTTCCCATACCATTCTACAGACCTCCCTGCCCTCTTAATGGGAGGCTGGAGCCTTAAGAGCTCTCACATATTCCTCAAGAGTCAGCTTGAATGTCACCTCTTCTCTGAAGATGCTTGCGGCTCCTCATTCCACAGTGAGCTCTTCGCCATAAGCTCACACTATCCAAAGCCTGTGCCAAATGCTGGTACCGCAGCACACCCGGCCTTGGCTTCCCCTCTTGCAGGTTTGCTCTTTAGCTCTTCATGTATGTTCATTTAATGTCTCCACTTATATTATATTCTGTTTGAGGGGAGGAATGTGATTTTAAATTGCTAAAATTCCTAAAGGACATGAAATGAAACCATATATAGAATAGTGCTCTGTTGACACTGTTATATCAAAGAAAACAGCATGCTCACCTATAGTTGCTTGATCTTCTTCTAACTTATGTAAACACAGTACTTTGCCACCATCCTCAACTAATTTTATTTTTAATGTGGCGTAATTTGAGTTTTCCTTTTAAAAGTCGGCTAACACTAGCCACATGGAGAAGTGACATCCCCCAAATGGCTGGGCTGTTGTCTGAATGAACGGCCATCATCATTTCCCTCCGTAAACCACAAACAAACAAGAAATGACTTCAGTCTCAGTAATAATCCACTAATGCTTTTTAAACAAAGATATATGCAGGTGGAGAGTGACTTCTAAAACAGGCTTAAATAAAAATAATCACATTGTTTTAGAAGAGAAGATTGTGTTTAATTGGTAATATGTGGGTTCTGAGATGGAAACACACCACTGTGGATTCTAATGCTCTGCTAATAAATGAATTACAGCGATATAATCCAATTACTATTCATCTCAATTGGACAGATAACTTTCTCTAAGCAAAAAATGAAAGAAACAAAGAGATTCAGTTTACCTACTGTTGAACAGACGGAACTAAAAACTGATTTAAAAAAAAATGTCAAAATGCCTCAGTGGGTTTGCTGTGTAAGACGTTTAATGTAATGATACATACCTTTGAAAAATACCTCAAGTGCCTGCCAGACACCAGTAGTGACTGTTAGGCAGTCACAGTTATTAGGCTAACGCCCTATCTAAAAAAATTGCCTTTGTATGACACCCTGATGTTAAACAGACCAACTGTCTGACAATCCTTCAAAGAACAAGAATCCCCAAGTGTCCTCATCTCCAGACCATTTTCAGTCCACAGAAAACATTTTTATTCTTTAGCAGTCCCTGCCAGTACAAGATGAAACAAATAATTTTTATGGAGCTCACTTAACATTAAAGAGAAAGTGTTGATCATATCTGTTTGTATAATTTCATATAGTACATAGGCATCATTCCCAAATAGACTTAATATCCATAGTCTGCATCCCGTAGCTGATCCAAGCAGGTCCCTCTTAATAATATTGAATATTTTCCTGTATTAAAAAAACAGTATTCAGCCTGAAGACCACTAATCAGACCTGTCTAATGTGATAGAATACACCAGCTAAAGAATAATTCATAAAGCATCAAGACCCAAAGTGCTGGTAGGTAACACCAAGGAATTCACTAAATGAGATCTTACAGTATTTCCAATATTTACCAGAGACACTGGTGGTACAGCAATAGTGACAGCTCTTTTGATGTCTTGTATTGGGGGTCAAAAGCTTGTTCCATGACGATTTATGATGGGAACACACAACCTAATTTTTGACTCTGTTTATGGAGAAATAGGAGGACAAGATTTGTCTCCTCATATCCCTCTTTGCAGAAGGAACCAACCCACCAGAGAAGAAGGGTTAGATGATGAAGTCGTGTCTTCTTTGATAGTTGGCTCTGGCAAATGCATGGTGGGTTTGGTAAACAAAATTTAAGGTTTTCCAATAGTCTGAAGGATTATTTGATGATGTCTCAAAATTATGGACAGAAAACAACTATGGAAAACAGTCTGCAATTCAGCTCTTCTCCATCGGTGACCAAGTACATGGTCACATCACTTGGGAAGTGGTGAATGAATCTGGGAGAACTGAATCCATTCTGGTGAGAATCACCATGCTGAGAAGCTGCCTGCACACTGCCCAGGCGGTTCAGAAGAGCAGTGTGGGGCTCAATTAGCCCTGGTTCCACAAATGTTCTTGAGCATTTATGAAGTATGTGCAAACATACTAGGGATATAAGTCTAGGAATATTCAAGGTTTTTACAATTTAACTTTGGGATCAGACACATATGCAAACAATAGAACACCTGGATCACATTAAAATATATCTTCTGCAATTAATAATCAGGTCCAACAAGTGGTTTCCAACCTATTAAACAGTCAATCTCTGAGTAGAATAAACACAGATCTTGAATGAAGTTCCAGTTTACTAAGCTGAGATTTTCTTTCTTTCTTTCCTTCTTCTTCTTCTTTTTTTTTTTTTGCTAGTATATCATGAGGAACAGTAGATTTTTGTTTTGTTTTGTTTTGTTTTTGAGACAGAATCTCAAGCTGTTGCCCTGGGTAGACTGCTGTGGCATCATAGCTCATAGCAACCTCCATCCTCTTGCCTCAGTTTTTCCATTTTGTTTTTGTTAAGAGACAGAGGCTTTATTACCCTCGGTAGAGTGCCATGGAGTCACACAGCTCACAGCAACCTCCAACTCCCGGGCTTAGGTGATTCTCTTGCCTCAGCCTCCCGAGTAGCTGGGACTACAGGTGCCCACCATAATACCCCACTATTTTTTTGTTGTAATTTGGCCAGGGCCGGGTTCAAACCCACCACCCCTAGTACATGGGGCTGGTGCCCTACCCACTGAGCTATAGGCGCCGCCCAAGCTGAGATTTCCTTATCTTTGAAATATGAATAACATAATCTACCTGACACGGCTTTCATGAGGATGAAGCAAAACGTGCTGTGACTAGAATAAATAATGTTCAATAATATTAATTCTTTCTGAAAAAAACTTTATTCTCATAAGCATTTGCCTTATGTTTATAAAGAATACTCTGCTATTTCCAGAAGAAATTTTTCTATTCTATATATAGTTTCATGATTTCTTTGGGAAATTATTTTTAATGTGGCATAATAATAACTATTATTATTTCAACAATTGCCTTCCTGGCACCTGGCATTTGTGGGCAAGTCTATCTAGCATTTCTCAAGAAGAATGCACCTAGTGGTACCTGGGCTTTGCAAATGTAATTTCTGAATTAAGCTGAAGTATATAAGCTGTAAGTACACAAGCTGATAAAAAATGCAAGTGATTTAAAAAAGAAAACGCGATTGGTTATGAGGCCATGAGTCTATTGAAAAGTATTCAAATTACAGACTTTCTATTTATCCTTAGTAAAGCGGGCCTCTTTATTTCAACAATCGCATTCCTAAATGGTGGACATGCTCTATTAATATTTTTCATCCAATTGGCTCTTCTCTCATTAGCAATCACCTCATTTGCAATGGTCTTCAAAGATCAAGTGGGCTTTTTGCTATCTTCTATCTGCCCCTTACCTACAGTAGAGACTCCTAGAAGAGATGAAAGACTCAGCTGCTAAGTTCTGTTTATCCCCACAAAGAAAACGGAGTCCATGCATCTGAATACAGAAAACACATCCCTGATCAAAAATGCAACAATAAACAACAATTCAGGCCTCGACGCTACTTTGGGAAATAAAACATTAACTATTACTGTTACTGCTGGAGACTCCCAAGTATTGGTGTCAATGATGGTATAGGGAAAAGATTTCAACCCTTTATTGGGTTCCTGCTACATGTGAGATATTTATATCCCAAATCCTTCCTTGATAAAGCTATAAACCAAAATGAAGCAAGAGAACACAGTTGGTTTCACAGTCCCGTCTTATCGCTGAAGACACTAAGGTTTAGAGAGATTAAGTAACTTGCTCAAGGCTGCTAGCTCTCTTAAGCAGTAAGTCCAAGACTGAAACCCAGTTTCCAACTGGTCCCAAAGCCTACTACTTTATCATAGTGCCAATATAACAAATATGTAGTAATGACAACCATGGTCATTCAACAATCATTTTAAAATTTGTTTTTACTATCACTTTCAGAGATACTAAGAAAACGTATAAATTTTTATTTATATGATATTCTATCAACAACAGATTGAAGAAAATTAAGAATGCTTTCTAGATACAGATTATAAGCTAGCTGTCTGTAATAGAACCTGGGAAGCTTATTCTGTTCCAGTCCCAATTTTCCCAGTAAAGGGATGAAAAGAATGGGATTGGAATTATCTCCTAGTTGCACCAGGACTGCTAACATCATTCTGAATGATATTATATGGTAGTGGAAGCTAACTCTGAGGTTCTGTTGTGGCAGTTTAGACTATTTGGAGATTTTCAACCACATAAACTCCCTCAAAGGACTCTAAGTAAGTGCTGAAGAGGAAGTGCAAGATTTTACATTTCCAACAAGCTCCCAGTTGATGCTGCTATACACACAATAAACTCTGACTACCAAGGTTCTAAACCACAGGGATGGCACTGGTAAGATCATATAGTGGGACTCCCAGTTTGGAGCCCATAAAACCATAGGCCTTCATGGATATGACCTCACAGAGTCTGATACCCCTACATTAAGAAATCCTTTGTGAAAGACTGCAGGAGGGGAGGTAAATATAAGAGGCAATATGCAAATAGAGCTTTTGCAATCAGAAATTTGCCAAAACATAAATCAATCCAGAGATAAAGCAGTCTATTAACGTCTCTAGATTACCCAATATTAAGCTAAATTTTAGGGACCTCAAAGAATATACAACCTAGAAAAAAATATTTAAAGTAATTTCACATGAAATGAAGGTAACTCTGCATGCAATGAGACTAAAATATTGGCAGGCAACAAAGATTTATCACTGGATTCTTCCTTCCAGGAAACAGAGGAATGGTTCAGATTTTTAAACATGGGAAAATTACAAAATTGCTTTTCTTGTTACACAAAGTTTTGAAATTAAAATCAACTCTAATCATTGTGTTCCAAAGGTCGAAAAGTATGCTTACAGGTTTGTGCTTCAGTGCAGGGAAAATCCTGCTCTGTCTCTCGCTAGAGGGAAAAAGAAGCATGCATGTGAGTACAGGAGGCATGACAATTAAGTTTGCAAACACGACCTGGAAAAAGCACCGCCTACGTCATTGCTGAATATCATTATGATCATCTTCAGAGTACTCCCCTTGGGAAGCTGTGCACTGACACCAGCACCTAATCCACCCTTCAAAGCACTTTTTGAAAATGCCATTTTACATAGAGAGATATATACCCACACAAATACACACACAGACTGCTCAACCAAAAAGTACATACTAATGATCTGGCATTCTTTGAAGAAAATAATGAAAACGCAAGTAGCTAATACAGTCAGATTTTCCTAAATCACAGATGTAAGGAAATGCTTAACTTTAACCATCATTTAAATTGTTTTCAGCGGAGTTAAATTATTTTGTCGAGAAGGAAGAAGTTTCATAGGAATTTCATAATCTCAGTAACAGGTAATTCCAATGATCTTGTTTCCAAGGCTTCTCTGGCTGATTTTTTCTTAATGAAATATGATAAAATATTAATTCAAGATGCCAAGAGACATGCATAAACAGAAACACTGCAGCATGTTTGTTGTAATATAATTTCAGGAAGTTGGCTCCATTCCTGGATAATTATTATATTAGTGAGCTGGGGCTCCCTATAGGACTGTGCCATTTTTTAGAGTGGTTAGACCAGATATCCTGTCCATGGGAAAGTCATTTGTGTGTAGCCTCACATCAGCTGCACATATCTGGGAGATAACAAAACTTTTGAATACTCTGCTATATTTCAAACTGCATGTGCTTACGTGCGTGCTTTCTACGTACGGTGCACATATATGTCATATGGAAATTTCGTATATAATATATACACATATATATGAAACTTTCTGGCAACCAGCTAAAGATGAGATGGCAAACAGCTGATAAGTCCAACATGATAAACTGTGTGAGATAATAACTCTTCCACACTTTCTCAAAGAATATCTACAGCTAACGTTCTCTTTTCTTGAACTTTGACAGCCCCTTTGAAAAGACTGAGAAGAATCCTTCAGAGAAGGGGGCATGTTACAGAGCAATCTCCACATATCAGAAGTTGGCAGTCTGGAAAAGGAAATCATGAATCTGGTATTTTCCCTTTGAGAAGCATAATCTAGGTACATCAAAGAAGTACATCCTTTAGAAAAGTCACGTTATGTCTGATCAATATAAAAGGATGCTTAGCTATTTCACACTTTATAAGACAAAGTGAAAAGAGCCCTGCCTTTGTTTCTCACTGAGATATAATCATTGGTTAGAGTCATATACATCTGGCTGGAATCTGGCACCTGGCTCTTGTGGGCTAGTCCGTCTAGCATTTCACAAGAAGAACGCACCCAGTGGTATCTGGGCTCTGCAAATGAAATTTCAGAATTAAGCTGAAGTATATAAGCTGTAAGGACTCAAGTTGATTAGTCAAAAGGAAGGACACAGGCCAAACACCTCCAAACAGTCACTTCTTCAAACCTTTAATGCTGATCATAGACAATCTTTAACCGTTTTACAAATGTCACGTTTAACAATCAAGTGTTTAGGAATCTTGCCTCCCTCAGCCCATTAAAGCATTTGGTTCCCAAAATAACCTATAAATGACCCATTTTTACACTGATACCCTATGTGCCACACTGCCGTGTCATCCTGAGATGCTCAGAAAGGTGAGGTGTCACCAAACATGAGTTAAGATGAGGATTTGCACCAGAACCAAACTCCCTTACCCACAGTCCAGAGCTCAGTGACCTGGCTCAGGTGATATCTTAATGGCTCGCCATAAATGAACCAAAATTTAAGTGTTGTAACTCCAGGCAGCCTTGTATCCCCTGAAAAGTTCTCTGACCCCAAGTGCCCAAACCAACTGCTCTGTGTTGCTTGCCCTGTTGCAGTCCCTTCTTGGCCTCACCTTCTTCCACTGAGATGCAGAAACAAGACATTTTGGGAACAATGCTCCATGTCTAGTGACACATCCTCCAACAAAAGTGGGCCCCTTTCTTTTATACTAGCAATTAAAAAAAAAACCATAAAACAGAATATGGATGGTCATCACTGCAGAATGCTGACAGGAATTGTTTCTTTATGTACCTTTCCTACAAAACAGCTATAATTGAACCATTCTGAAGTGATGACAATTCTAGGAATAAAACATTTATAGCGTACATCTTTCCACATCCCAAATAGCTAAGGGCATCGAAAGCAACCAACAATTACAGCCTTCTGCTTTAAGTACTGAACCTTCTGTAAAGAAAAAAAAAAAATCATTGTCAATCTTGTAAACCTAAATAACTACTGTATGCTTCATTTCTTTCTTCGTGCGCAGCATTCCTGTAATTTACAATTTTCTAAAAAAAGACATCACTAATAATCACAGACATTCTGTCAAAGCTAACAACAAAAAGTTCTGCTCTTAATCCTAATATACCAAACAGCAGGACTCACTTCACCTTCCTCCTTGATATATGGCTCCTCAAAGAAAAAACTGAATTCCTATATGTGTGACACATGCACATATATATATGTATACTCATATACAAGTTAATATACAAGTTATACAAAGTTGTATACTCATATACAAGTTAATAAAAGTGTAAAGAGGCTGGGGCACTTTATTACCCTTACCCAGGAGGACTGCTTTTAAGAAGCATCTGTGTATTACTAATAGTTAATTCTCATTAAGATCTGCTATACCCTTGTTTCAACATAAAATAAAAACATGCATGACTGTACTAAATAATGTCAAGAAAAAAATGGATGCTGCATTTGGAAGAAAACAAATGGCGAAAGAGTCTCAATTTAAGAGTCAGCTATATCTGTACAGACCAAAAATCATTGCTCTGGTTTTTATGTTTAACAATTTTTTTTCTGTATTATTAGACCGTAACATGTCAATTAGCTAAGTCTAATAAGAATTTAAAGAATTTATATAATTATATATCCGGTTTTACTGCTTTGCCTAAGATCATTGTCACCTCCTATAAAATACTTTTCATTAAAAAAGGCAATTTCTTTAGTCCTTTGATGGGACATAATTAGCTTTTCTGACATATCAAAGTCACCTTGCAACAATAACTCAATGCTATAACACCAAAGCCAGGTGTGCTGTTACAGGACTTTCTTCTTTACGGTGCTAACAAAACTGTTGATGGATGCCTCTGTAGTTTAATATCTGACAGTAGGTGCAAGAAAATAACATTTTTATTTAAAAAACTATAATACATAGTGATAATGAAGAGCAGAGGCAGCTTTTTCATTTACAACCTGTCTATAAATTTTGGCAGGAAATTGAAACTAATTTAATGTGTTCAGTCTGAGGAAGTTACTCAGTTCTAAGAACATACAGGCCACGGTTAAACTGCTGAGCCAGACTTGGTCTTTCTGACATGAACAAAACAATGCAGGGCTCCTAACTGGTATTTCCAAACTGACACGCAGTATTTGGCTATTTGAGCAGCAACAGTGTTCTCTTGCCTGTAAACCTGCCGCAATTAACATTACTAGCTTCTCCACTACTCCTTTTCAATTAGCTCCGCCACTACTCAAAATCATTATTCTGTTTCGATTCAGAGTATCATTGTATATTGAGCCTTTGTGAATCCCGACATCTTTGGTGATATTCTTTGTAGAAAGACAGTAAGAATGATGTACAGTTGTTCCTCCTGATACACAGGGGATGCTTCCCCCGCTTTCCTATGCCCAAATCCACGCATCCTCGTGTCCCACGGGCCGCCCTGTGGAGTCCACATGTAGGAAAATTCAGCTGTCCATACAAGCAGGTTTCCACCCCTCTGAGGACCATATTTTCCATCTGTGTTTGATTGGAAAAGAAAATCCTGTGTAACTGAACCCACGCCATTCCAATCTGTGTTGGTTAAGGGTTGACTGTATGTCACTTTAAATAAATTCACTATACAAAAGTTTTAACGTGGAGAGCTTTGATTTTACTTAACCTGGATCTTTAAATTAAGGACTTTCAGTTAAGACTTGAGACAATGCAAGGCAGAGGTCCCTACTGGTAACATTTAATACCTTAACAGAACATAAAATTTAATGAGAATGGGACGTGAAGGAAAAAACACTGTAAGGAAGCAAGATTCTGAGTGTAGAGGGTCTCAAAGGAAGGCTCCATGTGAATGTGATGGGACAGCTCCCTGAGCAGAGGCAGCACTCCAACTTGCTGAAGAACTAAAAACAAAAACTCAAGATGTACAGTCTCTTTTGCATCTTATTTGTTAGGCCTACATGTCTGCCAAGGCTTAGAGTAGCATGGGGTGTCTGTCACGTCTACATTTTTTGCATAAAATCTAAATTCTTTAACTCAATCCAAGGATAGTTTTGTCTATAGCAACATATCCCCAATTATATGATGAAGAACAGTAGAAAAATTGTATTTGCTCTACAAAATGTGCTTTATAGATAACTTTCAGGAAATATTTGCATTTGAACTGAAGGTACATAGCTTTTATCAAGCACTGAGATTCAGTTGAAGCTATGACACTTGCAAAGATAGCTCTGTAAATGAGCCTATGGATTGTTGCATTTTATGAAATGAAAGATTAAATTCAAACATAATGTTTTGATTGTAATTATTGACTAGCGTATGCCCCTTTTGTTATCTTTCAACTAATAATCTGCTCTCTGAGATAGAAATAAAAGACCCAGGCCAGTAGATCACAACTAGCTCCATTGCCACCATCTGTCAATCTGAATACAATTCCTTCTTCATCCCAGATCCCTACGAGGCTTTGGGGGTCACCAGTGAAGGAGTGGTTCCTGATACTGAGGAAAGACCCTTCAGAAGGCTTTGAAGAAATCCTCGTCATAGCCAACTGGTCCCCAGTAAAACTCCAAAGGATTCTTCCTGTTACAGATATTTCTCGTTCATTCTTTAGCAGAGTCCTTAGTGAGTTGTCAACAAACTAATGACATGCTATAAGATTTTTAGGACCTTCCTCTTAATCCTACCTTTAAAATTCTTAAAGTTTATTCCCGTTTAATACACCTACAAAGAGATATGCAAAAACCCAATAGAATAAAAAGTTGTTCTGAGAACAAAAATTTCACACGCATTAGAAATCATCAGATAAAAAAAGTTACAATATAAATACAGTCTCTGTTACACTGTCCCTCTTTTAAGACATTGCCAACCAAAATCTCTTAAAAAACTGGTCCCATAAACCCACAGGACTGGCATCATGTAGAAACTGGTTAGAAATATAGAATCTCAGGTCTACTCCAGACCTACCTAAACAGAATCTGCATTTCATCAAGTTTGAGAGCATTGCTAATCGACTCCATCTAAAGATTTTCCTAAGATGCCCCACAAAGGAATTTGAAAAGATGAAACTAGAAGGCATGTGTCACCTTTATGCTCGGAGTGGGTAAACATAAAGCCAATATATTTATTTATTAGGACTTCGATAAAGAATATTTAATAATATAAGTCATTTAAAAATATATAGGTTAGAAATGGGGAGTGACTGCTAACAGGTACAAGGTTTCTTTTTGAGATAATGAAACTGTTCGAATATTAGATTACGGCTATGGTTGCAAAACTCTGTAAATATACAGCACAACCTTTGTAAATTGATCACCCAAGGGGCTGTAACAAACTGGTCAACATACAGAGTTGGTCACATAAGGAGCCAGACCTATGGTACTGATATGTCAATGTGGTGCATGCCCAGTCTATGAAAATTAGGTTAGCTGAAGGCAATAGTCCAAGTAGGTTGGTGGTCAACTATGGAGGTTCCAATGTAGTACAAACTGTTTATTTTACTACTTTTAAATAGGCAAACAGTATGTTATGTAAGTTATGGTAAAGCGAAAAAAAAAAGGCTTCTACCTATAAAGGGTATATTCTTTTTTTTTTTTTTTAATAATTTTATTGAATCATAATTATGTACATTGGTGCAATCACAGGGCACGATTCATATACATTCAGAAATATTTTGATCATACTGTTACAGATATCCTTCATGGCATTTCCTTGAT
>CAUYON010162451.1:0-32078 GCA_963573935.1 Arctocebus calabarensis | reverse complement strand
AAAGGAAGGTGGGTGGATGGATGGAGGGATGGATGGATGGATGGAAGGAAAGGTGGACGGATGGAGGGAAGGATGGAAGGAAAGCCAGGAGGGTGGATGGATGGAGGGATGGATGGATGGATGGAAGGAAAGGCAGGTGGGTGGGAGGGTGTGTGGGTGGATGGATGGATGGATAGAAGGAAAGGCGGATGGATGAATGGAAGGAAAGGCAGGTGGGTGGATGGAAAGAAAGGTGGACGGATGGATGGATGGAGGGATGGATGGATAGAAAGGCAGGTGGGTGGATGGATGGAGGGATGGATGGAAGGAAAGGCGGACGGATGGATGGAAGGAAAGGCAGATGGATGGATGGATGGATGGATGGATGGATGGATGGATGGAAGGATGGAAGGAAAGGCAGGTGGGTGGATGGATGGAGGGATGGATGGATGGATGGATGGATGGATGGATGGAAGGGAAGGCGGATGGATGGATGGAAGGAAAGGCAGGTGGGTGGATGGATGGATGGAAAGGCAGGTGGATGGATGGATGGATGGAAAGGTGGATGGATGGATGGAAGGAAAGGCAGATGGATGGATGGATGGATGGAAAGGCAGGTGGATGGATGGAAAGGCGGATGGATGGATGGATGGATGGATGGATGGATGGATGGATGGAAGGAAGGAAAGGTGGATGGATGGATGGAAGGAAAGGCAGATGGATGGATGGATGGAAAGGCAGGTGGATGGATGGATGGATGGAAGGAAAGAAGGACACATGGATGGGTAGAAGGGCAGGTGGCTACCTAAGTGAGGGGAGGACCAATGCTTGAGTCATTTATTCCTTCACAGATAACCTCAGTTTTCTAGCTGGATGAAGGACCTACAAAGGAGTCTCCCCCACTCTCACCAAGTGCTGCCCCTGCTCAGAGGAAATGAGGGTAGGGTGGAAGGAGGGACATCCCCTTCTCCCTGCTTTACTTACGCACACACGTGCACACACACGCACTCAGCAAGGTGAAGCTCAGAGCCAGGCCATCTCCGAGCAGGGACATCCATCGTGCCCTAAATACACGCTGGGCCCTCTGTGGGGACTCCATCCTACCTCAGCTTCACAGCAGAACCAGGTAGCAGGCTGCTGCCTCCACTCCTTCAAGGAGAAAGTGAAGATCAAGAAGATTAGATGCCCACTGCTGGACACGCTGCTGTAGGCAGCTGAGCCGGACCCTGACTGAGGCCATCTGGCTCCAGAGTGCACGCTGCTGGCCACCACTGCAGTCAGGCCCCACCTCCACGTGTCTGTCCTTCACTGTCCCTTACTGGTTTATATTTCATAATTTTCCTTCAATCAACTCATGTTTTAGTCTTAAGTTTAAAGTGAATATGACTATCATAAAAGGAAAAGTCAGCATCAAACAACGTAACTGAACTGCAACTCTAAAAATACACACCCTGTAAACCTAGCGATGTTCTTCTATCCAGCCCAATGCTCTTCCTGACCGGCAGCCTCTCTGTCACTATTAGCAAGAGAGATCACCTCCAGTCCTTACCCCCTCCAAAAGGTAAGGCCAGACAACAGGAAGGTGACAGGGTGTGGCTTCTAAGTCCAGGTCATTGGTGGCACAGCAGCTGCCCCCTTATTCTCTCTGGGGAAGCCAGCTGCCATGACATAAGGGCACAGAAGCAGCCTCAGGAGAGGCCCACACGGCAGGGAACAGAGGCCCCAGGCCGGCCTTCCCACTCAACTGCAGCATCAGAGACCTGCAGCCAGGGGGACACCCAGAAACTGCTCCCAGTGGGACTCGTCATTTTCTCTAGACCATGTCTGCGCCTGCCTGTGGTCTGCTCTGCACCCTGGGGCCTCCCCTTTAGGTCCTCTTCCCATGGAGTGTAAATTCGGGGAACTCCACATCCCTTTCCCCTGAATTTCCTCCCCAGGGCCTCAGCACTCACTTCTGTCCTCTGCCAGGAACACGCCTCGCCCAGCCTGCCCCAGCTCCACACGGGTCCCAGCCTAGAGCCCCTGCTCTATGTCCTCTGGCCCTCACTACCCTTGTGTGTCTGTTGCTCTGAACTCCACGCGATGCCACACAGACTGTTT
Source organism: Arctocebus calabarensis (assembly GCA_963573935.1). Lineage (NCBI taxonomy): Eukaryota > Metazoa > Chordata > Mammalia > Primates > Lorisidae > Arctocebus > Arctocebus calabarensis. The sequence continues at coordinate 29,999 of CAUYON010162451.1, read as the reverse complement.
ATTCACTAATTTCTAAATTGTGCAGCTCCCACACCGAGTGAGCCCCAAAGGGGCAGGGCGAGCCCGCCTTTTCCACACTGCACCTCCATCACTCCTGACACGTTGTACTGGGTGCTCAACAAACATCTGTGGGATGGATGGATGGATGGATGGATGGATGGATGGATGGATGGCTCCAGATACTACCAAGGCTCTGCAAAGAATCAAGTCAGTCAGGCTCCAGCTCAATTACGCTATAAACCTGAACTGGAACAGACCATGCTAATTCGTAGGGCCTCGAGCTAAACCCTAATATAAAAAAGTTTCTCAGCGCCAACCAGACCAAGAATTTTTTTTGTTAAATGAGTTTGGTTCCTCTTGACTTGCCTTCTCCCCTTCTCTCCCTCTCTCTCCATATTCACTCCCGTCCTCAAGGGCAGATCTTTCTACCAAAGTTCTTTGCTGCTCTGTTTTCTGAAACCAGCGTGGTGGTTTCCTCACACAGGAATCGGACAGCACGTCACCTGCCCCAGAATCAGGAAGGGAAGAGATGTCTTGTGCCTCCAGAATGTCGTAAAAACAGTGCTGGTAATGGGTATAAGGTTTCCTTTGGGGGTAAAGAGAAAGTTCTGGAAACAGAGGTGATGGCCAACCTCGTGAATGCACTAAATGCCCCTGAGTTGTGCACTTTAGAATGGTTACAGTGGTATTTTACGTTAGGTGTGCTTTACCACAATTAAAAAAGAATAGGGAAAAAACGGCACTGGTCTCATCTGGCATCACTGAATTCTGAAGTTTAACATGTTTGTAACGACCATGGGCATGAAGACATTATTTCTTAACTTTTCCTAAGATCAGAATAAACAGGGTGACAGCTTTGATTCCACCTGCCCCATACACTGACCCCAAAGCTAGTCCTTCATACAACTAACCAGAAAAAATATACCAAAAACAAATTCAATTTCGGAAAAGGACCTCGAAAATGTAATTTTGAAAAACTTCTCAAACCTGTTTTCGGGATATATAGCACACAGCTTCTCAGTTCTTAGGGGTCTCTGCTGCATGCAAAACTGAAATAATCAGAAGACGGAGAAGAAGGGTCGCTGTGTGAGTGATTCTCTGCCCTGGACCCAGACTGAAGCCATCAATAGGTGAGAGACCAGTGAGACAGAAAATAAACAAACAAAAGCTTCCAGACCTCAGGTAGGGCGCCCGCTACCGGGAGGAGCCTCCTCGGTGGTCCATGCTGGGAGACTGAGACGCATTTTTAATTGGCCCACGTTTTCCATTTCCTGGGCTTCATTTGTGTTTGGGAAGGCGCTAAAGTTCATTACAATTTCCAAACTGTTTGATTCAACAGAGATGCTGGTGTGCCGCCCCACGCAGTCAGGGGTGAGAATGGGCTATTGTGAAAAGCAGATATAAACCTCCAGGCAGGGTCTTTCGAGATCTGAAGCTGCTGGTGGCCTGGTTTGGACCATCAGTGGCATCCTGGACCGTGAAGATAAGCCCCCCACTGAATGGGGAACATCACTGTGCTGCCTTCAGCCCAACCTCCTAACCTATGTCTGATCGGCCACCCCTCCAGGAATGCGACTGAGCTCTGGAGTCCTGCTCTGGCCCGACTGACCGGGGCCTGGGCTTAGGGCTGGACCTCTACCCCAAAGTGCCCCAGGTTGCTCCCCCAGGACCGCAGGGAGCAAAGAGAGGTGATGGGGATGGGGAGTGTCCTCTGGCATCAAGGGCACGACCCAGAGGAAGGAGATGTAAGGCCAGTGTCCTGTCTACTCCCTGGGTGCTGGACCTGTGAGGCCCACACACCCAGCAGACCCAAGGCTGACATGCGCCAGGCTGGTGTGGGCCTCTCCCGGCTTCCCTAAGGCCAGCCTAGCAGTTGTGGGTGACCCTGTGGGACAGGGGCCAGGAAGGGTGGCTGAGTCAGCTCATGCCAGATCAGCCAGAGCGCTTGGCCTCTCCACCCAGAGGCGGAAAAACACCCAGGCTCCAAATGGACCTGAAGGTGGGGTCTGGCCCCGGCCCAGGCAAGGGGCAGGCATGCCATCAGCACCCCCTCCCAGTGGTGCCGGGATGGCTGGGGGCCGCACCCCACCCGCCTGGAGAGCGTTCCTCTCTGGACCTGGGGTTATTTAAAGAGCTGGCTGCTATTTTAAAGCCTCATCTTATTTAGGAGACCAGGGCAGTTCAGGCAGCGCATTAGGGGACGGAGGCCATGGGCAGCTCTGGCTGGGGTCTGAGGCAGGGTGGGTGGTCTCTCGGCCAGGGAGCTGCTGCCACTGGAGCAGGGCACCATTCATCCCTCTGGGGGATGGGGATGTGCCACACCTTCTTCATAAGCGGAGTGTACGTGTATTTGTGAGAACTGAGTGCTGTATGTGTGTGGGTGTGTGCCTGTGCGTGTGTCTGCAGTGTGTATGGGGATGCATGTGCCGTGCTTGCGTGCACATATATGTATGTGGTGTGTTTACATGTGCCATGCGGGTTGCCTGCGGCTGACCTCCACAGCAGACTGGTGCACAGCAGGGCTCCCCACACAGCCTGGGCCACCCCGCCCACTGCAGAAGGGACAGCTGCAGATGCCGCCGCCCAGTGACCAGGAGGCCAGCCGCCATGGCCTCGCAGCCTCTGGGTGGGGGCTGAGCCACTTGACCTCAGCGGCCTGGCCGAGTCCGAGATTTTACAGTTGGGGCCTGTTTTTCCCAGCCACAGGGTCTCAGAGAGGGGTGGTCTGGAGGACAGAGCAGCCACAAAGGCTTGGCTGTTTTCCCATGTGCCTTGCTGGGAAGGGGGGATTATGGGGGTGGGGAGGCAGGAGGAGCATGGGGACAGTTTAGGAAGGTTTCTTGGAGTGGGGGATGGTGAGGAAGTGGTGAGAGAGAGATTAAAGGGGTGAGAGAAGCGGAGAGTCAGAGGGACAGAGACACACAGTGAGAGACCGAGAGGGACATGAAGACAAGAGAGGAACACGGGGACGCAGCGAGAGAGACAGACACTCAGAGATGCAGACAGAAAGAGATTCAGCAGTGGGACAGGGACACAAAGAACAGCAGTGGTCTGGGCTGGGGGCAGGCAGGAGGCGCCTACATGTGCGGGAGGCTGAAGTTCAAAAGGGAGGGGAAGAGGCGGTTTGACGACCAAAGTCATTGAAAAATTTTTGGCACAGCTGCCCCAGGCTTCTGGCTGCGGGCCCAGCTCTGAGCTGAACTTAAACAAACCCCTGTTGCAGCCATCTGCTTGATTTTAAAATAAATCAAACAGTCTGTTGAGCCGGGGGTGATCGAGTTTCCATCTGCACCACCGCCCGCTCGCCGGCTTGGAGCCTCGCTTGCCTCTCCCAGCCAAGGCTCCTGGCAACATGTGGGCCGGTAATTCCTCCAGGAGCAGGGAAACCGGACCCCCGCCGGCCCCCAGCTCCTAACTGAAACCAAGTGCTATTTTTACAGCCACCCACTGAAAGGGGGGGACCAAAAAGTGCTCTTGAAATCCCAGGCACAGGGCTACACGGACTTGTCTCTGACCCAGAGGAGCAGAGAACAGGGTTCTGGTCCCTAACCCTCCTTGAGAAAGGCGTGCAGGGCGAGGGTGAGGTACTAGCCCCCCAGCCAGGGTGATGCTCTGACATCACACCAGAATGCCCAGGCCACCAAGTCCGGGCAGCGGCGGCTCATTTGCAGGGGTAGGGGGGCAGCCCAGGGCCCACCTGGGAAATGCTGGTAACCTGGGACCCTGGCCCTCCTGGGCTGGGGCCAGAAACAAGGAGAAAACCAGCGTGGGGCCTTTGGTGAACCCATCTTTAAAGTGGGCATAAAGCAAGGATGGGGGTCCCTCAATCTTGGGGCTGCAGCTGGCATAAGGGGGGCTGCTCCAAATGCAGTTTTGGAAAATGCAGGAAGAAAAGAAATGGTCATAGGTCAGGTGTGTGGCCACTCATAGCACTACAAGTGATATCCAGAGATGGAGACCGGACAGGAGGAGAAAGAGGACATCTGTCTGCTCTGCAAAGGGTGTGTTCGTGCTGTCAAGAGAGGGAGGAGTATGGAAAGATAGTGCAAGGTGGTCCAAGACAGCTGGACTGTGGGCGGTGGCTCCCTGACCATGGGCCTGATGAAACAGAACCCACGCCGCCTTACAGCTGGACGTAGCAGCTTTGACCCAGGCCCCGAGTCTACTTCTAACTAGCTCCTTCCAGGATTTTTCTGAATCTAACCAAAGTTTCAAAATAGAATTCATCTTTTAAAAATCTACACAGATCTTTGAAATAAGGACACTCGACAGTCACTGGGTCATTTGGTTGTTACAGAAAATATACAAAGGGCGCCTACTAGGAGCAGGAACCTGCAGAAGAAACAAAGATGGAGAGACATGGAAGGAGCTGGCAGACGGAGCTAGAGCTGGCGGAGGCGCCTCCTCAGTGAGCCCCGCCATCCAACTGGACTCCCAGGGTCCCACTGTCACTCTCATTTTGCATATGATTTGGAAAGCCAGCCCCACAGGAATAAAGCAATTCAGGGGGTCGTTTGAGTAGCAAGTAGCAGAGTTATGCACAAACCAAGGTCGCAGCTCCACACCCTTGACCTTACCACTTGCTTGGCACGTGTTGTTTAGTTTGCGCCCCTAGAATTGAGGCTGGCACAAGAACACCTGCTGAGTAAAGGGACTGAATTCTGCTCCCAATGACTGCAGGAGCTGGGGATGTGCGCTGGCATGTTACGTATGAGGCGATGAAAATACAGGAACCTTCAACTGCCTAGGCTGGATCACACAGGGACACATGAGTTGAGACTCGAACCCAGTGCTCCAGACCCCAACCAGTGACTGATGGTGGAGAATCTAGGCGGAAATAGCCTGAGCACCAGGGGATTCAGAAGAGGCTGGAAGGACCTTGGGCTGGGGACCAGAAGCAGAGGGAGGGTTTCTGGGAGGGGGAGGCAGACGAGAACAATGTGACAGGAAAAGTGACATATCACAGTCTGCTGGCCCACTCTGCTTAGAGGCAGGGAAGAGACATGACTGCTTGCTGACCCTTATTACTGCAGGCAGGCCCTATTCTAACCCTTCACATGTATTCACCTATTTAATCCTGGCAGCAACCCAGGGGCCGTTATCCCTCATTTTACAGGTGAGGAATCAAAGGCACAGAGAAGTTAAGCAATTTGCCTGAGGTCACACAGCAGTGGCAGCACTGAGATTTTGAGGATACTGACTCCAGCACCTACTTACTGTGTGACCATTAGTCCCCAGTGTTTTCTTAGAGTCTGGACTTGTTTATATCCTTCACCAGCTCCCATTTTAAAAGGGATTCCCCCTAATCCTACCACCCATAGCAAGAAAAGGCCCACAGGCTGCAATGGCCATCAAAGGGACATTGTGTTCAAATCCTAGAAGGAGCCAAGACATGCCTTCCCACACTCACCTCCAGCTCTGAAGAAAATGTGATGACAGAGCCCAGCTCCTAGCCAAGCAGGCTGGGGGCTCCATCCCCTGGCAGGTGCCCCAGGTTCAGAGCACAGCCTGCCCAGGACCCCTACCTGGCATTTCCCAAAGCATGTACTGGGCCCAGCTGGGAGATACCTGGGTGCAAAGTGACCCAAAGCTTTGACAAACCCTTTGACACACAAACGCGGGCAGACCATGTTCGTCTCTGCAAGGTCACCTCTCACGGACATACTGGGTGGCTTTGGGCAAGTCATGCTGACTCTGAGCCTGTGCTCCTGGGGTCAGACTTAGAGAATGGAGGAGCCAATGCCTCGGGGACCGCCTGGCTCCCAGCATCCTGCAGTATGTGTGGCCTTTTAGAGGGACACCCAACCCTCAGGTGAAGGGCTATCTGATTGAGATGCTTCCTCTGGTCTCCCCATCCAGGCTTCGCTGCTCAGCCCCAAATGCAGCGCAGAAAAGAGGACAAGCCAATTCTGAGGGCACACCATGTCCTCGGCTATTCACGGTCCCCCACACCTCCCATTCTTTCTCCCCCTCAACCTGTTGGCCTGAGGCAGAGTGTTTGTTAAGCTGTGCCTGTTACAAGGCGCTTTACACGCCTGCCCCCCAGCCACCTGGAAGGTTGCTATGCTCCTCATCCTCACTCTCCATATGGGGATACTGAGGCGGAGAAGGATTTAAGGGTTCAGTCAGTTGCCCAAGGTGATCTGAGGATTAAATGGGGCAGCCAAAGCCTCAGATCAGAGCTGCCTGCCTCTAACACCCAATGTCAACCCTTGTGCCCACCTCCTCCTACCCTCACAGCATCACGCTCACTGCTTTCCATAGGCCACTTTGATTATTCCCCAAAATGACCCAAAGAAGGGGTGCTGCATACCTATTTTATAATTGGGAAAACTGAGCTTAGTAAATTGCCCAAATCCAGGCAGCTGGCAAGAGGCAGGATCTGAGAAGCATAGGCCCCATCTTCCCAGACAAAGGGGTCTTTCCAAGGAAAGGCTTGCCACAAACAGCAGAGGGGCCCCCAGTGAGGCTGGAGGGGACCAGGATAGGAGGTCCAAGCAGGTGTTCAGAGTCCGACAGTCCAGGCTTAAAGGCAGCCCCGATGCCCGCTGTGCACCTGCGGGAAAACTGCTTAACCTCTCTGTGCCTCAGTTTCTTGTCTGTCTCATGGGAATAAGAAAAGCATCAGCCTCCTGGGGTGAAGGTCATATGAGTCAATTTGCACAGTGAGTGACATGAGGAGAGCTAAAGGTGTTCTACCTATCATGATTGCCCAGTACTATTCTACGAGCTATTGATTATGATGATCAGCTGACAGTATTCCATCACCATCAGATATAATAGTAAGTAGAGCTGATAATAATAAGATCTTAAATTAAATGATACCTGTCTTAAAGGAGCTCCTGAAGGGTTGGAGTGCTGGTAGAAGAATGAGAGGGAAAAGGCTGACAACCTGAGCTGGGACACTCTCTCTCCTGGTTCCATGGCTGGGGGCAGGGGGAACGGGGTTGCACTCTCCTCCCTCTGCCAAATCCTGGCTGGTCCCCAAGGGTCACAGGAACATTTCTCAATTAAGCATCTGGCCCATCCCTTCAAGCGCTCTACTCAGTAACTTCACACCATGAGACCCGGGGGGTAGGGACAGGCTTCTGGGTGACTAAGGGCCCTCAGATGATGACCTGATCCCATTCCACAACTACTGGAATTGTGGGCAAAGGGTGGGGATGGGGATGGGTGGGAGGTTGAGGGTCCTAATCTAGCTATAAGCCAGCCTAATCCATACCTTCCAGTAATAATCACACCCATTGGAATGTCTGCTCTGTGGAAGGTATTCCTGTGTGTTCACTGCTCAATCCTCAAGTGCCTGGAACAGTGCTGGGCACAGAGCAGGTGCTCAGTGAATGTTTGTTGAGTGAATAAACAACAGCCATATGCAAGGCACTTCTCTAAGTGTCTATGTGGCCCTCACCATCACCCTCTAAGGTAGATATTATTTTGCATCGCCATTTTACAGATGATAAAAGTGAGGTACAGAGCACTTAAATGACCTGACTGGGCATGGGACTATGGCAGACAGTGAGAGAGGCACCAGCACACCCTGGCGTCAGGGTCACAAGGCTGTCATGACAAGGACCACAGACTGGTGGCTTAAAACAACAAAAGTTGTTCTCACAATTCAGGGAAGCAGCAGGGCCCTCCTGGGGGCTCAGGGGGTCCCAGTGGCCACCAGCAGTCCTCAGCACCCTATGGCTTGTGATCACATCACTCTAGTCTCTGCCTGGGTCCGCGCGTGCCTGCTCCCTACGTGTCTGTATGGCTACACTTCCTTCTTTTTACGAGAACACCATCGCTGGACTTCAACCCCAAACCCCGATCAAGCATGGCCTCCTCTTCACTTGATGATGTGTACAGAGACCCCATTTCCAAATAAGGTCCAATTTACAGACTCTAGAAGGACACTGCACCCAGCACAGCCAGCTTCCCTAAGGTGGGGCCGCCGGAGCCACTTCTGCCAGGTGAGCAGAGACTGCCAGCATGGGGCAGGGGCAGGCCAGCGGGCATTCTATGCACCAAACCCAACACTTGCATGATGTCAATCTTTTTCCTGTCTCTGAGGACTCCTATTATGGGATATTATGTACCCGGTGGAACAACGTTGGAGCCAGCTCCCAGCCTTACAAGAGGCGGCCTGGGATGGCCTCTGCCTCCCGTAACAGCTCTCCCTTTCTCTTTCTCTCACGGAACCAGTCACAGAAAATCTCTGTGGGAGGACCGAGGCCTCCGTTCCCACAACACTGACCCAGCGCAGCCGCCAACAGCCTGGGGACCTCTGCCCTCAGCCTGTGAGTCTGAGCCGCCTGCGTCCCCAGCCCAGGCTGCTCCTGTGAGAAGCCGGTCAGAACCTGAGCCTGGAAGACGACCTTCAAGGTCATGTGATTCCCCACAAGGCCACTCCGATGGCATGAGTCCAGGCTCTGGGCTCCCCGGGGCTGGAGGAGTCTTCCTCACACAGCGCCTGGGAATGCCACTTCTGGTAAAGTGCCCTGCAGGAGTGGAAATGACACAGTTTGAAGGACATTCTTGGCACTATTGTTGGTAATAGCAGGGAAATTCTAAATAGCCACAGCCACGAAGAAGTTCTGATTGGGAAAACCCACACGCCCCTCCTGACACGCAGCTGGACTCCCTGGGGTCTCCTGGGAGTGTCTGTGGGCTGCTATGACAGTATACTGCAGGTCAGGTAGCTTACTGAATGGAATTTTTTTTTTTAGAGACAGAGTCTCATTTTATCGTCCTCAGTAGAGTGCCATGGTGTCATACAGCTCACAGCAACCTCTAACTCCTGGGCTTAGGTGATTCTCTTTCTTCCCGATTAGCTGGGACCACAGGCACCCACCACGACGCCTGGCTATTTTTTGTTGCAGTTTGGCCAGGGCTGGGTTTGAACCCGCCACCCTCAGTATATGGGGCCAGTGCCCTACCCACTGAGTCACAGGCGCCGCCCCTGAATGGAAATTTATTTTCTCCCAGTTCTGGGGGCCTGAAGTCCAAGATCAAAGTGTTAGCAGGGTTGATTTCTCCCGAGAACTCTGCAGGGCTCAGAGATAGCTATCCTCTCCCTATGCGTGCCTGTGTTCTAATCTACTCCTCCTATGGGGACCCCAGTCATACGGGACTAGGGTCTATCCTAATCACCTCCTTTTAGCATAATTACCTCTGCAAAGGCCCCCATCTCCAAACATAATCACACCATCACATTCAGAGGTACTGAGGGTTAGGGCTTCGACACACAAATCTGGGGAATGCAACTTAGTGCGCAACAGGGGGATCCCCCCCCCGAAGCCATTCATTGGGCCACAATTCAAGTGATGCTGCCACTGAGGTGACACAGAGCCTCTGGTTCCTCTTGCCTTGAGACCCAAGCCTTCCTTAGGAAAAAAAGCCCTGCCTGAAACTGCTCTATCCCAAGTGGCAGCATCAAAGATAGGGAACAGCCTCCTAGCTCTGAGATGCAAGAGCTGTGTGGCCTTGGACAAACCACCTGACACCTGCCCCACAGGTTCTCAGCACCCGGCCAGGCTCTCTGGGGCACAAGGCATGGTGGCGTCCACACCCCTGCATCCTCAAGGCCTCACCCCACTGTGGTTTCCCCCAGCTACATGGGAACAACCCAGGTCCACATACACTGCAAGTTACCACCTATAAAGGGCTGTAGACCAGACCCCTCCAGGTCTTTGGCCTACTTTACAGAAGACGGACACCAGGCTCAGACACACCAGTGGCTCGTCCAGGGTAACAGCACAGAAGTGGCAGAGCCAGGACTGGAATGCAGATTCCATGCCTCCGTGGCCACAGCAACACCCACCCCACCCCCCCCGGCCATGCAAGTGGCTTGTCGAGAATTCACAGTGCTTAGCAAGAAAGAGATTTCCTTACCAAAACTCCCACTGAAGCCAAGCCTGTGTCTCACACAGCATCCCAATGCGCTTTCTGAGAACGGACCGGCTGTAGCTGGGGTACCGGTCATCCCCCACACTGCCCTAAGGAGTGAGTCCCTGACGAGATTGGAGTTTTCAGGAACTCTTAGAGGGTATGGCTGGGAGCCCCCATGATGGAGGGTGTGAGCAGAGACACCAGGGGCTCACAGAGCCCAGCTTCTACACACAGGAAGTACTCAATGAACACTCCTTCTGTACTTGTGGCTTCCACAGCAAACACCAGCAAAGCCTGCATTCCCACCCAGTCAAGGAGCATGGCCCTGCCTGTGAGAAGGACACGGAGGCCCAGAGAGGGTCCGGGTGGCTCTGCCCAAAGCGCAAGTGATGAGAATGCCTCCCTCACATTTGATGCTAACAAAGCATAAGGACAACATTAAAGGATTCTTCAGCGGGCAGGGGGATGGAATCCCCGTCACCTTCTAAATACAGCCACATCCAGCTTTGCAGGTTCCTTCCAGCCTCAACTTATACCGACATGTTCCTTCGAGGCTGTAACAGAAACACTCGTGCGAGTTGGCATTCTGCTTAGTTCCACTCAAAATGATATCCCTGGCATCTCCATACTGACGTGGGCTTCCCAGAAGGTGTTTAATGCCTTGTAACTTTCCACCCATGGAGCACTGCTGTCCACTGCACCTTAGTTAGGCAGTTAGGTCTCCTCTACATGGTCAGTTACAGTGCCGAGGACATCTTCAGCACCCCCAAACACTTTCAGTCTTGCAAGTCACCTCCTGAGGATACATTTCCAAAAGTAGGATTACTAGGTCAAAGCAGCAAGTGATTTTTTTTTTTTTTTTTTGAGACAGAATCTCATTTTGTCACTCTGGGGAGAGTGGCGTGGTGTCATAGCTCACAGCAACCTCAAACTCTTGGGCTCGAGTGATCCTCCTTCCTCAGCCTCCCAAGTAACACCTGCCACAACACCCAGCTATTTTTAGAGACAGGGTCTCACTCTTGCTCAGGCTGATGGCAGCAAGAGATTTTAAAGCCCTTGACACCGGCTGACAGAGGGCTTTGGGAAAGACAATATGATACGCATCTATGAGCTGGGAGCTTTACCGGTACTGAGTCTTATCATGTGTTTATATTTTAATAGGTTTGACAGCAACTCTTTGCCTACATATTTGTTGCTTGTGTGTCTTCCCATCTGAATGACATCTCCATAGTCCCTGTCACTATACAGCAACCCTGGAGGCTGAAAAGTTGAGTACCTAGCCTCTGGTGGCCAAAAAACAGCTTTGGGAAATCAACTGGTTACTCTCCGTGCCTGGTCAAGAGAGGGCGAACGTGGAACGGCCTCTTTCAGCACACACCCCCAGCCTCAGCTGCCTCAATCACCAGGCCAGGGCAGGGAGCAGGAGACTCCAAATGATCCTGTCACCCCCAGGAGACAACCAGTCCCTCCTGCCAGGCTGCCCACTCCAGCTGCTTCTCATGTGCTTACTGTCATCTCCAAAGCTGGCGCAGACTGGGTACTCGACAGAGAGTTGCTGAGGGATCAAGTGACTGGGCGGGTGTCCGCAGGCAGGGGGGCCCCAAGTGCAAGAGAGGCCTCCTGGCCTCGGCTTTGCATTTTGCTTCCTTAATGTGAAAATATGAGGAGGGAGAAAGCAAGCAAGCATGGACACAAACGGCCCCCCGAGCCGCCAGCCTGTCCCCATCACCAAGAACCCTCCACTGGGCCCTGCCAAGAGCTGGGGCCAGCAGCAGTCCTGGAGAATAAACATGTCACAGCGAGGCCAGCCCGCCGGACAACTGGAGCCAAAACCCGCCAGAGGCTGTAAACAGTCTCTCCTCTTGGCCGCAGACTCTGGCCCACCTCTCTAGGCTGGGAATTAGCACTTTGGCTGCCATAAAGAAAGGGCAGACGGGTGGGGTGTTTGAGGAGGGCAGCAGGCAGGGAAACTGAGCTGGCACGGGGCCAGCACCCTGTCCTGGAGGCCTAGAAGCTGCCCCCTTTCTCAAGGAGGTACTGGGAGATCCGGAATGAATGGGCTCTGGAGAGGGTAGGGGGGCCTCTCCAGGAGGAGAGGCAGGAGGCAGAGAGGCAGGAGAGGGGCCAAGTTCAATCCTGAGGGCCCTCACTTTGGCCAAAGAAGAAAGATGATTTTACAGCTCCCCAGCTCCAATTGGGGCTTCCATCTAGACTGAGGAAAACTGGGGGTCCATGGGGCGATGTCCAGGCCCCATCAAGGCCCCGTTCAGCCATACGAGAAAGACTCTTACATCAACTCTCACTCTGCCCCTGACCAGTACCCAGTCACTGGTTCAAATCTGACTGCACAGGCCCCAAACCTGACTGCATTTTGTTTCTATACTCCAGAACCACCAAGCTCCCCAAAAGTCGGATGTATCCAGGCCACCCACAGCTGGAACACTTCAGCGGTGCCCCTGCCATTCAAATCCAACCTGGACCTCCATCTCACCTAAACATTAGGGCCTTTGCATATGCCTCCCCGCCCCCCACCCATCAGACATTCTTCCTTCCCCTTAGGCCTGGTTCACTCTCCCATGGTGGGATCCAGACCAGACCTGCAATCAGCAGTCACTCCCTCCCTTCAGGACGCCTCCTGGGGGCCCCAGTCAAAGGCCCCTGTCCCTGCTTGCCTCCCACCACGTTTCTCTCCTTCCGAGCCCTGGTCCCGGCACAGGCTGACATTTGTTTGCGCTAAGGTCACTGACATCTGGCTCTCCACCAGCCTGGCAGCTCTGTGAGGGAGAAATTTGTTGGTTTTGCTCATCACCCGGCCCACTGCCGGGCCTCCGTGTGCCCGGCAATACAGTGAGTACTTCCAGAAGGAATAAACGGACGGATGAATGAATGATGCATCTGGAAAGGTCACCAGGGCTCAGTTCAAATGCCTTCCAATGCGTGAGCTGCCAAACCAAAGGAATAGGGATAAAAGTATGGCATGGAAGATGTGGCCCTAGCAGCCGTGACTGCCAGGCCTGCCTCTGCTGTGCAGCCTTGGGCCAGTGGTCACCACTCTCTGCACTTCAGTTTCCTCATCCAGAAAACAGATAGTGACAGCATTCACCTAGTCCAGGGCTGCAGGGAGGATCAGGGAGCTAAGACAGTGCCATATGCCCAGGGAATGGGAGGACTTATGATTCAGGCAAGTCATCTTTCTGGAATGTTGTGGGGGACCAAGGGATACCCCCAAGCAATGCCCTGGGCAGGAGCATCAACTGTGTGGACTCCAGAACTCTGGCCCTGGAGGCCACCTTCCTACCACTCCGGTCCTAGCTGGGGGACCCAGTGAGAAGCCATGAGCCAGCAGGGAGCAGGACGAATCTAGACTGGGGGCCACATGAGCCCCACCCTCCAGGAGCTCAGCCTCCTTCTAGAGACACACGAATCCCCAGAGGGGTCAGATCTTTTCATCATCGGCTCCTGTGGTGGGGAGGACGCCGCCTGTGAGGGCAGAAAGATGGGTTCAAATCCTTCACCACCACGAGACACCACTTCCCACCCACCAGGATGGCTAGAAAGTAAGGTAACAACAACTGTCGGCAAGGATGTGCAGGACGCAATAGTCTGGCAACTCCTCGGAGGTTAAACACAAACTTCCCCAAATGATCTAGCAGTTCCACACCTGGGAACTGAGAGGCCCTAAGAGAACTGAAACCAGACGTCCACACGAACGTTCACAGCAGCCAAACGTGTGGCTGTGGATGGACGGACGGAATGTGGTCCCTCTGTGCCGTGGATCATTATTCATACAAAGGCATAAAGTCCTGGTTCGCTCTCTCGCAGGGAGCCCTGCACACATCTTCCAGACACCGGGCCACGTGCTATCTGGCTCCGTCGGTAGGAAATGTCCAGGAGAGAAAAACCTAGAGGGACAGAGAGCAGATTCCCAGCTGCTGGGGAGGATGTGATAGGACTCACTGACCAGTGGATACCAGGTTTCCTTTTGGGGTTAATGTTTTCCGAAACTGAATTTTGGATGGGTGAGTTGTGTGGTCTGTGAACTGCATGACAATAAACAAGCTGTCACAAAAAGAAAACCCCATGCCTTCGCCTCAGGCACTTCTGAAAACCCCCGGCCACCCTCCTCTCTTCCTCCCTGACTGGGAGTCCTGCAAGGTGGCACTGATCTGTGTGACCCACTGGGGGGTCAACAGGGGGAGGGAGAGCAGGGTGCTCCTCCCTGCAGGCCTATGTGGCTGCCTGTGTCCTCTCTCTGCAGCCCCCCCCACACACACACACTGACAACTCTCTCCTCTCTCCTGCCCTCAGGCCACCATGGCAGCCCTGCACCTGTAGGCGGGGGAGGGGGTGAAGGCCAGGACCCAGGGTGCCCCATCTGGCTGGTCACACCAACGGGCACCAAGAAGGACAACAGGAACAAGGACAGGAAGGGTGGGCACCCAGAGGAGAGCAGGGAGCACAGGTCTCCCTGAGAGAGAGGACCAGGCCCAAAGGAGCAAGTGGCTCAGGAGAAACCCTGCCCGCCCCACCCCGCCACGGCCAGGGCCATCTGGGCCGGAGCCACATTCCCCGGGAACACCCGATGTTCTGACGAGGCGAAGGGCAGGGAGAGGAGGAGGAGATGGGAGAGGCCAGGGATGGCTCAGCCTTCCCACGGGGCCGGGCGCAGCCTGTCGCCAGGGCCTGACCCCAGCCTGTGCTCCGGCCGGTGCACAACATCTAGACTCAGAGGAGGGCCCCGGGCAGGAGCAGACCAAGAGAGGTGGGTGCCATCCCTGCTAGGTCTCTAACAGGCTCCCAGGACCATCTGCAGACAGAATTCACCTCCCCACACACTCAGACCCTAGGACCACAGGGGACACATCTAAGGGGCCAGTGGTGCATCCGTCCTAAAGCTTGGAGGGCCCTGTGAATGCTGGTGGCCGCTTCCCTGTGACAACTAAAGATACCCCATATGAGCTTGGGGCTGTGCCTGTGATGAGCCTCCGTGTTCTGCAGGGTCCTTGGTAGCCCCCAGCCCCTAACAGCAGAACAGCTGTTTCCTGGCCAGGCCTCTCCTGCCAATGCCCCCACTGGTGGGGAAAAGCAGGCGCCAAGCCCACTATGGGGGCCGTGTGGTACACGCGGCATGTTATCTGGCCTTCAGGGAGTAGGTGTGATCTCGGGAAGCCCCAGAGACCCTGATGCTCAGGCCTTTTCCTCCAAAGGCAACAAGGACTGGGCAGGAGAAGTCGACACCCTACAGCCCTGGCGATCTGCTCAGGCTCCTCAGAGGTACAGAGCTGATGCCACTCACGGCTGCCAGGGACAACAGGAACCTGCTGGGAGGGTACTTCCTAGGCTTGGCTCACCCCCCGCCCCCACCAGCTTGGTAATGCACCATATCACCCACCAAGACCATCATTTTCCTAAAATTTTCCTTTTCATTATCTCATTTTAAAATACTATTTGTATGTTAAAAAAAATTATTTACCATCCAAAGAGAACTAAAATATATCTTGGGGATTTCATTTTGAAGTGTGAGCCCCTCATATGCAATTAGGAAACTCAAAAGGCTCTGAAACTTAAAAAATAACTTCCCAAGTATGCAACGAATCCCTTTGCCAAACAATACACGAAAAGACATGAGGCTACTTCTAGTCTGTGTCTCAAACATCTGGGCCATATACAGGAAGGGAACGCGGGTGACCGGGCCACGGGGGGTGGGGGATGCCCAGGGCCCCAGCCAGGGCATTAAGTCAGTAGTCAACTGCTTATGCCTGCTCTTAAAGTCCCAAGGGCTTCCGAGGAGGGCTCACGGATCCACACAAGGGGACAGGACCAGGCCAGGCGCGGTGGCTCACACCTGTAATCCTAGCACTCCAGGAGGCCAAAGCAGGTGGTTTGCTTGAGCTCAGGAGTTCAGGATCAGCCTGAGCAAGAGTAAGACCCTGTCTCTATTAAAAACAGAAAAACTGGGTGGTGCCTGTGGCTCATCAAGTAGGGCACCGGCCCCATATACTGAAGGTGGCGGGTTCAAACCCGGCCTCAGCCGAACTGCAAAACAGAAAAATAGCCGGGTGTTATGGCAGGCGCATGTAGTCCCAGCTACTCAGGAGGCTGAGGCAAGAGAATCGTTTGAGCCCAAGAGTTTGAGGTTGCTGTGAGCTAGGATGGATGCCACAGCCCTCTACCTAGGGGGGCTCTGTCTCAAAAAAAAAAAAAAAAAAAAAGAGGAAGCAACCAGCATTAACTCTATCCAGATATGTTGCCTGCTGAAGGCTTTGTGCCCTGCGCCAGGTTGGGTCGTTGGAGTGGTCACATTCGTGGAGACAGAAAGTGCAGAGGGCTGTGCTCCCTGCAGACAAGCGTTTCAGTTTGGGAAGATGGCAGCGTTCAGGAGATGGATGTGGAGATGGTTATAATGAATGCACAGAATCATACACTTAAAAATGGCTAATGCGGTCAAGTTTATGTTATGTACATTTTAACATGATAAAACGTATTTAAGGTTTGAGTGATAGGCTAGCCCTCGAGATGTCCCCTCATAATAAGATTGAAAGGAGGACCCAAAGTAGACAGGCATGGTGGCATGCACCTGCAGTCCCAGCTCCCCCAGAGGCTGAGGGAAGAGGCTCAATCGCTTGAACCCCAGAGTTCAATACCAGCCTGGGCAACACAAGAACCCATCTTAAAACAACAAAAGTGTATAACCTTGGCGTCACTGTCAGTTAACCTCTTATCTGAAAGCATCTAGTGTAAGAATTCTCGCTCACACTGGGAAATACCTCCACAGAGCGAAGAGATCAGGATTCAGAGACTCCAGCATACCAGCTGTGTGACGTGGGGGGCGCCAGACAACCTCTCTGAGCAAAGCATCCTTGCTTCTTCAAGGAAATGGAGAGTATGGGCAGCCACCAGGCTGCTGAGACCAAAGCCATCAGGAAAACACTCTGCAAACATTACTGATTCTCCCTACAATTATGAGAGAACGGAGATGTTGGCATGGCCAAAAAAATGCCTAAAGCTTCTAAGAGGTAGAAAGATAAAATTGGCCCAGGAGGACAAGCACAAATTATGTGACAGAAATGAAACCCTGGCATCTCTGAAGTTTGAAGGAAAGGAGCGTGACAAGGTGTTCGGAAGCAGGAAGGAGAAGCAGGACCCTCCTCAGACCACAGAGGGAGAGGTTACAGAGGAGACAAAGGCAATGTGATGGCCCATAGTTATTATTTTTTTTTTTTTTGCAGTTTTTGGCGGGGGCTAGGTTTGAACCTGCCGCCTCTAGCACATGGGGTCAGCGCCCTACTCCTTTGAGCCACGGGCACCGCCCTATTTTTATATTTATTTATTTAATTTATTTTTGAGACAGAGTCTCATGATGCCACCCTTGGTAGACGTGGTATCACAGCTCACAGCAACCTCAAACTCTTGGGCTTAAGCGATTCTCTTGCCTCAGCCTCCCAAGTGACTGGAACTACAGGCACCTGCCACAACGCTCGGCTATTTTTTTGTTGCAGTTGTCATTGTTTCGCTGGCCCGGGCCAGGTTCAAAGCACCAGTCTGGTGTACGCCACTGTGCTACAGGCTGCTTTTACATAGGGCAAAGGAGAGAAAGGCAAAGGCAGGGTGGGCTGGTGGCCACGTCGGCAGGCCCAGAAGTCAGCCCCCAGGCCTTGCCTGTCTCCCTCCCTCCACATAGCCACCCTCTCTTTGGTGCTCCAACTGTTGTAGTAGCCTCCACCCTGCTGTCCCAGCTACCAGCCCCCGATGTCAACTTGACCTCTTCTTGGGGTCAGCTGGTCATATCACACCCCTGCTCAAAACCATCCCCTGCTGCCTGCAGTCAAGAGGACAAAGTGTACCCTCTGAATGAAATGACCCAGTTTAATGCCATTTGGATCCTGCGCCCCAAACTTAGACTTCAGAAAGGAAGAGAAGGGCAGAGGTGTGAACTCTGAGTTCCCACCCAACGTACTTTGACAGACAAGAAAAAACCGCACATCTTCACAGAAATACACGGGGGCTGTCTCGGCAAACAAATGTGTCTCTTTTCACAGCTAGGCCAATATGCCTTTGATAAAATAAACACAGCAGGATGCTGTTTTGTATTCTTGGAGAGAGTGTTTACATTTCAAAATAAATACATTTCCCTCCCTCAGGTCTTCTGGTCAAATGGACCGGGTGTCCATGCTCCATGCTCAGCGCTCAGCACTACAAGTACCCCACCAAAGGGCAGAAGGAACCCCACATTCCAGACCATATTCTGCCCCACAGGGGAAGCTGGTCCAGGAAGGGTGGGTCTGGATCCAAGCCCAGGGAGTAAAGGGGGGAGAGGGAGGGTCTGGGGTTTCTGCAGTGCAGGGTAGAACCGAACGGTGGGAGACGTCAGCACCCTGAAACCACCAGGGGCACCCCTGGAGGCAGCAGCTAGTGCCTTCCCAGCCCCAGCCAGGCCAGCACAGCTCTGGGCCACCTCCTTCCCACCCCTGATCTGGTCACTGCAGGACGCAGCTCAGCTCCACTCACTCACTTCTGTGAAGCCTGCCTCTCCCACGACAAGATCCGTGCCTACCTGGCAGGCAGGGAACCTGGCCTGTGCTGCCCACGACTACAGGCCCTCACACTGTCTCTGGACTTGATGTGTGACCCTGAGGACTCCCAGTGGTGACAGCAGAGGCTGTGTGGAGGAGCGCCGGCTGAGAGCCAAGCTTTCATTTTTTTCCCCACTTCTCACCTGCACAGAGCCCCCTCCATAGACTGGAGAATGGGGACCGTGAGGGCCACCCCTGCTGACCTGGCTGCACCCCCGTCCCCATTATAGGAGGGCTCCTCCATGGAAGAAGTAAGAATTGTTGCCTCCTCGGAGAAAAACATTCAGTTTGTCACTGCAATTAGAAACTGCCCTGCAAGCTTCCACATAGCCAAGGAGGGGTGAAAACACACTTTACAACCACTAGGCAGAGTTCTGCTCCGACGGAACCATGGGGCAACTGGGCGGCAAGGTCAGCCCTGGCCTGGGATGGGCCGGTCCCAACCCACCCACCCCTGGGCCTAGGACGCTGGAAGGTGGGGGCTGCCACCCCAGGACCCTTAGAATTCTCCCGTCAGGAGACAGAGGCAGGTAGGTTAAGGAATTTGCTCCAAGGTAACACCAGGTGGGGACACCAGGACCAGGGCCTGATCCTGGGAAGGAACCTGCCAAATGGCTGGCACACAGAGGCATGTGCCCTACAGAGAGGTCCATGCTGCTATGACTGCTGGAGGCTGTGGAAATGCAGGCCTGGCCACCCACCTTCCAGAGCTGGAGGCTGAAGAGCTGACCGATGGTGCTTTCGGGCCCCCGGCCCAGGTAAGGGCCAGGGGTTTAAAACTGGAAGGAAGGGTGATGGTGGCCATAAGCCTTCCCACCACTTCCCCAAATGGATGGAGGAGGCTTACAAGGGTCCCACATCCCCCTCCAAGGTGTGGACCCTGGCACGGCTCTCCTTCCACCATCCCTCAATCAACTGCCTGGCCTGCTCTGAATGCTCAGTAAATGGTCACTCAGTGAAGGAATCACATCCAGCACCTCCTCTGACCCCGTAGGAAACACACACTGAGAGGCTGGCCCTAAATCATCCAATGAGCAGTGGGTCCCACACAGGGGTCTCCAGATCCCTGCCCAGTGCCGGCCCCCGATGCAGTATGGCTTTACCAAAGGCCATGGACACATGATATTCACTTGGGAGAAAGCCCAAGACAGGGTCACCTTCAAATTCAGTTAAAAATGGATTTTACTGATCTTAATAAAAGATCCATTTAGCTTGTGAATGAGGGAATGCAAGTCCCAGCAGGCCCCACCCATCTCAACACGCAGTCTAAACACGCCGCCTGAGCGCTGGCGCAGGGTGACAACACCGGCGGGGTTAATTGATGGGGCCGTAGGAGGGCCGGACAGGCCCGGACGCCTGCACCCGGGGGCCCAGCACATCTGTGCTCTGCATCAAGAGAACAGCTTAGGGACACCCAGATGGAATCCTGAGAAACCTCCAAAGTCCCCGGGGCAGGAGGGAGCAGGGACCAAGCACACCAAGGGACCGGTTATGATCCTTTTCTCCCTTAAAGTAAGAAAAGTAACACACAACAGTAATAACAAGCCAAACAAGCCCAGAGTATGTGACTGAAACGTCCCTTGTTAGGGCCTTTTCCTCCCTCCCCCCGCAGCCTAGCCCTTGTAGGAGCCAATGTTTACAATTCAGGTCGCCCTTCAAGATCTGTGGGAACCTTGTGAACAATTTTTACAAACACACACAAAAATCCAGAGGGTAGAGGCTTCCAGCACAGGTCGTCTAACCTGAACTGTCCCATCCTCATCATTCAGTATTTCAAGGGTTTCCTGCAGATTGCAACCAGCCCTAACCCTGTGTCCGTGGCCCCGAGCCCAAATGTTCTAGAAACCAGAAGTTCTACTCAACTCATGGGACAGCAAAACCTGTCCTTCCCTGAGGCTATTTAGAGTCCTGGTTTTCTTCCCCAGTGGATGTGAATATTCACATTTTTTGGCTATGGTTACGCTTAAGTATCCCTAAAATACCACACTGGCACTGAAGAATCCGTCTAAGGACCAGAACACTTCCCAAGTCTGAAACGTATCTGGCCCAGAGGCATCAAATGCTGCAGACCAGAAGTGACAGGACAGCAGCTGCTCACTTTCAAGACATGGCACACTCTCTCACTCTTTCTTTTCTTTGCTATTTTTGGAGACAGGGTCTCGCTCTGTTACCTAGTCTGGCATGATCAGTGTTCGATGCAGCCTTGAGCTCTTGGGTTCAGGACATCCTCCCGCCGTGGGCACCTGAGTTTAGGCCTACAGGTACATACCACCACACCCAGCTAACTGTTTCTTTTTTCTTTTATAGAGTTGTGACCTCACTATGTGGCCCAGGCTGGTCCCAAACTCCTCAACTGATCCTCCCGCCATAGCCTCCCATAGTGCTGGGACTATAGACATGAGCTACCACGCCCAGTCCCTTACTTAAACCTTTCTATGACACTGAATCTTCTCCTTCATAGAGAAAGAGTTCATGGGGTTGCCTTTTGCTCCCACAATTGACACTGCAGGGTAGATTAGCGGGGAATACCCCAACTGGGGTCAAAAATATAAGAAGATGAATTTGACCAAATTTGGCATGGAGCAATACTCCAGGACCCTGAAATCCAGACGGCTGTATTCTCCACGTCGGCTGTGTGACTTGGGGCAAGTGACTTAACCTCTCTGGGCCTCAAAAAACCGGGAGGCCAGGGTGACAGCACCCACCTATGAGTGATCCCTGCCTGTTTCCTTCTCCCCTTGCCTACCCAGTGCCATCCAGAAAACCCTTCTCTTAAGACTACTTTTAAGTTAAGTACAGTTAAGTTGCTGTTACCCCTGCTCCAGACATGAAGGCATCTATTGCTTTATTGCCTCGTGAATGGAGCTCAAACTTGTCTTTCTTTTTTTAATCTTATATTAAAAATATTAAAGCGCCTGAAATCCCACCAACCAGAGACAGCTGAGTTTCCCTCCACCACAAAGGTACACAGCCACATTCGGGTGCAGGGAGGGCAGGGGGTACTCACTGCTTCTCAGTTTCCCCCAGTGACAAGTTCTCCTGCATGACCCCTGTGCTAGGAATGAGCTGCTGGCCCTAGTCAGGCCCCGCCCAGGCAACTCGCTTTCCGCCACACCAGCTTCCTCTCAAAAACATGTAACACACGTAAGTGCCTCAGGTCTGCTCTCCGGACACTTCTGTCCAGCCCAGCCCTGGCAACAGAATTCAGCTTCTCACTCTGGAGAGAACATGCTCTTGTCAAGCATTTCCTGACATATGTTCTGCAGCACAGAAGTCTGTCCCCTACTGAGAGGGTCACAGTGCACACAAGTACATTCAAGGCACTGATAAGTCCTGTTGCAGATAACCCTGTTAAGTATTTTCCTTCTTGTTTTCCAAATGCATTTGATCAAGAGGAAAAAACCATCCCAACACCTGAGTCGTTTGTGTTCCTTGGCACACACTTGGAAGTCTGCTAAGTGTCCAAGGTCACCTCCCACACTTCCAGAGTCATCTCCTGCTCCAAAACCTACCCCATTGTCTCCCTGGTAACTGATCTGAACCCTGAGCAATCAGCAGTGTCCTCTGTCCTCTTACCTCTTAGAAAAAGCTGCCTGTGGTTATTGCCATATGCAGACCTAGAAGCAACAGTCACAGGCCAGCCTCTGACCAACGGGGTGACATCAGGCAAACCCATTAACTTCCCTGAGCCTCAGTTATCTCACCCATGAGATGCAGGAGCTGGCATCTTGGGGCCAGTATTTTAGGGTTCTAGGCTATCTAGGGGTCTTAGCTCATAGCCGCAGCACACCGGAGGGGCATATGGGTACAGGGTCCAAGAACTGCTGAATTCCTTTCCCAGAGTGACTCGGGGACGTGAGTCCGGTTCTGCTGTGTGCTGGCTACACAGTCTCAGGTAACTCTTTGGCCCCCAAGTTTCATCTTCTCCCTATACAATGAAACAGGCTACACACACAGACAAACACAAACAGATGCGCGCGCACGCGCACACACACATGTGGGTATAGCATAAAATGAAAGAAATCTGAACCGGACTCAGGATGTGTCCACGTTGACACCCTCGTGGTAGCATCGTGCCACCATTACACAAAACATCACCGCTGGGGAAAATGAGGGGAAGAGAGAGTGAGAGGGAGCTTCCTGTGCTATTTCTCACAATGGTGCGTGAATCAATGATTGTTTTAAAAACTTCTGTACTTTTTTTTTTTTTTTGAGACAGAGCCTCAAACTGTCACCCTGGATAGAGTGCTGTGGCATCACAGCTCACAGCAACTCCAATTCCTGGGCTCAAGCGAGTCTCCTGCCTCTGCCTCCCAAGTAGCTGGGACTACAGGTGCCCGCCACACGCCCGGCCATTTTTTGGTTGCAGCCGTCATTGTTGTTTGGCGGGCCTGGGCTGGATTAGAACCCGCTAGCTCAGGTGTCCGTGGCTGGCGCCTTAGCCCGTTGAGCCACAGGCACCGAGCCAAAACTTCTGTACTTTTTAAGTGAAGTGGGATATGTGTGTGGATATGGCCAACATTCTGTAAGGTGGAGTGTTCACCACCCCCTCCCAGTTCCTATGCTGGGGGTTCCACCAGCAGACATGAAGGGGGGAACTAGGAGAAACGTGGTAGGTGTTAAATATTTTTTCTTATTCTTTGAATGAAGTCTTAGCCCAGAAGAGTGAACCCACCTGAAGCCTGCTGGCTGGTTACGCTGTGGTCTCCCAAGAGTCAGGAGCTTAAAGGTACACCTATTGTCAAATTTTCAACATGAACATGCTAGACTCCACAAAACAATTCAAAATTGCTACCCTGTCTCCCACGCTCTCTAGACCCAGAAGGAAGCTTTGCTCGGCACCTGAGTCCTTCTCCGTACTGTCCCCACTGCCCAGGAGTCTGTCTGTCATGTCAGGGAAATCTTCTCGAGCCGAAAAGCTTAAGAGTATTGCCTTAGATACGATTTACATTGGCACAAATGGCTCTGCTCTCCCTAAATGCTCACCCTCGAGGGTGAGGGGATGGTAAGCTACCGCCCCTCTACTCACCAGCCTATCACGCAGACGCTAAAATTATGTTTACAACGACACTGGGAAATGTTTCTGCTGGGGCACTAAGTAAATAACAATTGTGTACAGAATTTCATCTTGGTGAGAATAATACACTGAAAATGCCGAGGAGGGCGCTCACGGAATGTGAACAGCAGCTGCCTCTGGGCCGTGAGGCTGGACTAGGGCAGTTTTTCTCCTTTATTCCCTCCTGTACTTTCCGAAGTTTCTACAATCAGAATACAAATAATAGCTAATACCACATGGGCCTTATCACCTGCCAGGTACAAGGCCAAGTGCTTAACATGTATTCAATACCTTAACTCCCTCTTTGAGCTGGATACAACCACAAATTTTTTTGGAGATGGAGTAACTGAGGTACAAAGATATTAAGTTGCATGCCCGTGAACACACAGTTGGAGCTTGTATTTGTCACCCTTTTCTTGGCAGTTTTTGGCCAGGGCTGGGTTTGAACCCACCACCTCCGGTACATGGGGCCAGCACTATCCTCCTTTGAGCCACAGGCACCGCCTGTATTTGTTACCTTTAAAAAAAAAAAAAACTGGGCCTGGTGGTGGTATACCGTCCTCCTTCTTTCTTAGTGAAAAAGACTAGCACACCTGACGTAGAGCATGATCCTGCCCACACCTATAATTCCAGCACTCCAGCAGGCCACCCACGTGCGAATCCCTTGAGCTCAGGAGTTCAAGACCAACCTGAGCAAGAGTGAGACCCCCATCTCTACTAAAAATAGAAAATTTAGGGGTGTCGCCTGTGGCTCAGCGAGTGGGGCGCCGGCCCCATATACCGAGGGTGGTGGGTTCAAACCCAGCCCCGGCGAACTGCATCAAAAATTAGCCGGGCACTGTAGCGGGTGCCTGTAGTCCCAGCTACTCGGGAGGCCAAGGCAAGAGAATCACCTAAGCCTAAGACCTGGAGGTTGCTGTGAGCTATGATGCCACAGCACTCTACCGTGGGCAACAGAGTGAGACCCTGTCTCTACAAAAAAAAAAAAAAAACCAAAAGAAAATTTAGCTGGGCATTGTGGTGGGCACCTGTAGTGCCAGCTGTTTGGGAGGCTTAGGCAAGAGGATCACATGAGCCCAAGAGGTTGAGGTTGCTGTGAACTATGACACCACTGCACTCTACCCAGGGTGACAAAGGAAAAAAAAAATCCCCTCAAGCAGAAGGTCACACATCTTGACTTCACAGAGGACAGAAGGGTGATAGAAAGAAATCACTTCAACCTCCACTGGCTCAACACACAGACAGAAGATCAGGCTTGAGAATTGTGCCCTTAACCATATATAGCAAAAGGCCTGGTGTTTTTCCAAACATTTCTTTTAGATTTGCAGAAATAGAACAAGATAGTCTGCAAGTACGGAAGATATTATGTTTCAAGCACAAAAGGACTGGTTCAAAAACTTTAAAGAAGTAGCATCTCTAAAATATACATTTTTCAAAAGATCAATAAAATTGATAAAACTCTAGCTAGATTGATCA
Source organism: Arctocebus calabarensis (assembly GCA_963573935.1). Taxonomy (NCBI): domain Eukaryota; kingdom Metazoa; phylum Chordata; class Mammalia; order Primates; family Lorisidae; genus Arctocebus; species Arctocebus calabarensis. The sequence continues at coordinate 5,021 of CAUYON010162451.1, read as the reverse complement.
AGGAAATAAGAGAAAGTGCCAATTTCCAATATCAAGGACCAGGTGCGGTGGCTCACGTCTGGAATCCCAGCACTTGTGAGGTCGAAGTGGGTAGATTGTCTGAACTCACAGGTTTGAGACCAGCCTGAGCCAGAGCGAGACCTCATTTCTAAAAATAGCTGGGCATTGTGGCAGGTACCTGTAGTCCCAGCTGCTTGGGAGGCTGAGGCAAGAGAATCGCTTAAGCCCAAGAGTTTGAGTTTGCTGTGAGCTGTGACGCCATGGCACTCTCCAGAGTGACAAAGTAAGACTCTGTCTCCAAAAAAAAATGAATGAAAGAGAGGCCATCATTACAGAACTTGCAGACCGTATAAAGATAATGAGGGAATATTACAAATAAGTTATACTAATGAACTTGACTCCTAGACAAAATGGGTAAGGTATTTGAAAAACATAAATTAGAAAAACTGACTCAAGAAGAAATAAACCTCATGAGAGAATTCTCCCTCGATACATCAAGCAGTGGCCAAGTGTCCCATCCTCCTATGATGGTAATTCAGGAAAAGATTACCAACTGGCATAGATTTTTTAAAATCTAGACAAAGTGTGTGAAGCCACAGCACTCTACCAAGGGCGATAAAGTAAAAAAAAAAAAAAAATCTAGACAAAGTTGGTTTGTTTTGGCAGGAATTTCGTCTTCTAGGAATTTTATTTACTATGGTTTTTAAAGTCATATACTTAATGCCACTTTTACTGTTTTTTGCCTAACCTCCCATTTTCTCTGAGCCTTTGATCTTGCCAGCTGTGGTTCTGCCAACCACGGTGCTTTTCAGGAATGCCACTCCCACAGCTGGCGAGGAATCCTTGTGTACAATGTGTAAAAGAAAAACCGTTGGAGGGTCAAAGGATACAAATTCAATTTTTAGCCATATTTTTCTAACTAGTTGGAGAGACAGGCTTACACACGTGAGTCACTCAGAAGACAACATGAGCTCTCACATACAAAGCGTTGAGCTCTTATCACATGTGATGGAGCTGTGTATACACAGGTTGCCTAGGTCAGCCAGGAGAGGAGAGAGAAACTTCAGCACACATAAGCTGGCAAAGAAGGCTCCCCGGAGCAGGAAAACAAGACAGACAGCTGCAAGAAAGAGTGTGAGTCAAGATGGGAAGGCAGAAATAAGGGACGGTGAGGCCATGCTCCCGGGCACCACACTGAGTGTGCGTGTGGATACACGTGTCGTGACCGTGGCTCTCTGCCTGGGGGGTGGGAGGTTGCATCTTCCCGTTGTGAATCGGTATGCACCAGTCTTTGCTCCGAATCTTGAGGATTAAGAAATGTGACTGCCTTGGAGGTGCAGCACTGAGGATGGTGGATCTCAGCAAAGTCCCCTAACTGAACCCTGCCACGTCCCTCTTTCTCATGGGCTAATCCTGGGGGTGGCCCCTTTCGGCTCACGGTCATTCTCCTCACGGGGTCTGGGTCCCTATGTCTTTGAGACCTACGTGGTAGCTCTTTAGAACAGCAGGAACTGAGTATCAGGAGAAAAATAATACATAGCAAAAGAGCCAACATTTACTGAGCATGTGCTACACACCACGCACCGTGACACACGCCCCATGCCATTCCCACATATGGGAGAGCCCCCCGCTACAGATGAGATAGGCTCTGTGGGTTTGTTCTTAGGCTGAATTTGTATGGAAGTTGGAACAGGGACATTTACCTATTATCTATAATAACCTCTCTTTGTAATTGAGAGCTACATTAGTCGGGTATTTGTAACTCAGGGATTTACTGTAATAGTCTCCACTGGCAGGTGCAAGTTGCATGTTGCAACTCGGGGACAGCCTGTACAGATGAGGAAGCAGGGCCCACAGTTAGGCAGGGCCTGCAGGTTCTTCTAGCAGGCGCTGTGCCTGAGGCCCCCTTCATCTGGCAGACAGAGCTCAGAGGCTGAGGCAGTTCAGATGGGGGTGTCTTCAGGCTCCTTCCAAGCTCTCTCCTCCCCACGCTGGCTCCTCTTAGATGACAGTGGCGACGGCTTGGCAGCCCCTACAAACAGGACTCAGGGTCCTGTTCCTGTACCAACTAGGGACCTGAGGAGCAGGAACGGAGCTGTGAGCCAGGGTGGCCTGGGGGGTTAGGAGAGTAATTCTGAGGGTGAGGGGCATAGGGCGCCTCCATCCAGGGGCCTCTTCCTCTGCCCCCAGAAACCACAGGGACCATTTCCTGAGTCTGCCCACTCAACGGGCCCCTGGCTAGGGACTTCACTTGCTTTGTCACCTCCAGGTCCAGAGCTGGCAGCAGGAGTGACCCAGCTGACCAGCTGCTGTGTCTGTGGTGTCCAGGTGCCCAGGGCTGTGGGTCCCGAGAGGTATGGGGACACCTCGTGATTCTGGCTGCAGAAGTGCCAGAGCCTAATCAGGCCAGCAAGACAGAATGTGGTGTCAGCACCAACAGCTGTGTGGCTTGGGGTGCTGCCTGGCGGGAGGGGCAGGAGCGAGGCAGGCAGAGCCCCATACCCTGCTGGAGGCAGCTTCATGCTGGACCAAGGTCTCAGGGAGGGTCAGGGCACCCGCTCATTGGGCTGACAGCCCTGCAACAGAGGGGCTTTTCCACTCTAGGGACAGAGAAACAAGAACTTCAAAAACTTGCTTCCCACGTTTTTCCCCCTACAAAGCATTTCCCCACTCAGGTCACCTAACCATCCCAACCCTCTGTACAAAAAAGGGCGAGAGGGCAGTGCCTGTGGCTCAATGGAGTAGGGCACTGGCCCCATATGCCAGAGGTGGCAGGTTCAAACGCAGCCCCGGCCAAAAACTATAAAAAAAAAAAAAAAAAAAAGAGGGCAAGAGAGGTACACACTCTTCCATCTCTTCAATGCAAACGGGGAGACTGAGGCTGCGTGAGATGTCCCCTGGTCTGCTCTTGAGGGAGATGGTGTGGTTTGGCCAAGGTGTTCTGAGGTCAGACCTCACCACCTGCCCCTCCCACGTGGGTGGCCCTCAGCCAATCACTTCATTCTCTGGGCCTCCTGCTCCTCACCCCTACAGGGGGACAATCTTAGGACCCTCCTCCTAAGGTGACAGAGGCGAAAGGCACCTCAAGGAAAAGGACAGCACCCAGAAGCGCCCAGCATTGCTGTGTCACTGCCTCAACCCCAAGGGTGGCCTGACACAGTCTCAGCAGGGCTGACCTTGTCCTGTGTCTGTAAAGTCTCCCTGAGGGGTCAGCATAAAGGGAGGAAGCCAGCTTCCCTGGTACACGCCTCAGAGAGCCCTGCTCACAGGGCCAACAAGATAATGTCTGTCTCGTAAGCATCTAACACCCGGCAGTTGTCTCTGCTATTTCCTCATCACCATCATCGTTATTCTATTTCATTGATTTGAAGACCCAGACTGTTCTACATTTTCATGAGTCTAAAATCAGGACATCTTGCAGTGAATGGAACCTCAGTTCAAGGGCAGCATCTTTTCACGCCTACTTTTCATGCAGAGTAACTGGGGACTTCTATGGCTAGATGACACTGCCTGGCACGGTGAGCCCTAACTCTGGCCTCCTTCTCTCTAGTCCCACAGCACTGAGCAAATGATCAAACCCACATCTACAGCCCATGGCAAGGATGCCCCTAACTAGTCGATTTCCCCATAAAGGTCTCCTGGGCCCAGCAGGGGCGCCTGGAGTTTCCCAGAACACCCCAGGGAGGTGGCTCATAACACTGGCCCAGGGCCTGCTGCCAGCAAGGAGGCCCCAAGGAGCTCTAGGTCACAGCCCAGCCAGGCTGAAGCCACCAGGAAATGAATTTGGTTCAGGCTTCCAAAGGCCTATGCAGAACAGGGGACATTTCTCCAGCTTCCCACCTTTTGACATGTTAAAGCCTGGGAAGATCAACCCAATATGCTTAGAACAATCTCACCAAACAGGGTGAGGGTATCTGGCGCTCCAGAGCTGGAGGGTGGTGAAAAGTTTTCAGTGGGTGTTCCAGGAACACTCAGCTGAGTTCCCTGCAGGCGGCAAGCCAGGCTTTGCATGGAGGTGACTTCTAGGACTCCAGTGGTGGGGAGGGCAGGGTCCTCTGCCTAGGGCAGGTGGGGACACAGCTTTGGCCTCCTGGCAATGAAATGCCAGAAAGTCACAAGGAAGGGACTTCTTTCAGATCCATAGCCCCAAAGTGGCTGTTGGAGTGGAAAATGCCTGTGGCTCTGAGCCAAAAAGCCTGAACCCTGCCCCTGCAGCTGACACCTGTGTGGCCTTAGGCAAGTCACTTTCCCTCTCTGAACCTCGGAGACTATGATTTTCAGATGGGCGTAATTCAGATAAAGCAGACTCCAAGACAAAGATGTTGCCAGAGACAGAGGACAGCCTCATAGTGGTAACCAGGCCAATTCATCAAAAGGACAAAATAATCAAAAATGTGCAAAATCTGTGAAGCAAAAATGGACTTTAAAGAGACAAAAAGACAAATTCAAATCACAGTAGGTATTAACACCCCTCTTGGCAACTGTAAAGTGGATGGAAAAAAGTTAGTAAAGACACAGAGGATTCACCACCCTGGTACCACCCACCATGGACCCCCTCAAGCTGATTAATACTTATTGAACCAACTACTATGGGACCCACAGATAGACTACACGGAAATATAAAAGGATTAAAGTCACACAGTGCACCCTCTCTGTTCACAGCAGAATTAATTAGAAATCGATAATAACATATTGTGAAGATTTTCTAAATGTCTAGAAATTAAGAAACATAATTCTAAATAATCCACGGGTCAAAGAAGAAAAGACAAAGGCAACTGCGAAATATTTTCAAGTGCCAATGATAATAAAAAATGACTTATCAAGGCTCGGCGCCTGTGGCTCAACGGGCTAAGGCGGCAGCCACGTACACCTGAGCTGGCGGGTTTGAATCCAGCCTGGGCCCGCCAAACAACAATGACGGCTGCAACCAAAAAATGGCTGGGCGTTGTGGCAGGCGCCTGTAGTCCCAGCTACTTGGGAGGTAGAGGCAGGAGACTTGCTTGAGCCCAGGAATTGGAGGT
>CAUYON010162450.1:0-13874 GCA_963573935.1 Arctocebus calabarensis | reverse complement strand
AATCCAGCCCAGGCCTGCCAAACAACAATGACGGCTGCAACCAAAAAATGGCCGGGTGTTGTGGCGGGCGCCTGTAGTCCCAGCTACTTGGGAGGCAGAGGCAGTAGACTCGCTTGAGCCCAGGAATTGGAGGTTGCTGTGAGCTGTGATGCCACAGCACTCTATCCAGGGTGACAGCTTGAGGCTCTGTCTCAAAAAACAAACAAACAAAAAAATTTAATGTATATTTCCTAAGAATATTTTCTTACATAACCAAAATACAGTTACTGAATTTAGGTAATTTAACACTGATAGAATATTGCTATCTAATATTCCACTTTTATCAACTGATAATGTTTTTATTTTTTTGATAATGTTTTTAAAATCTGAAATTTTACATTTTTTGAATTGGAGTAATTCTAAGACTTTGTCCAATCCAAGTCATTTCCTCTGCAAGATAAAAGGAATCTTGTAATCCAGTTAAATATATTATAAAACCAAACAAGAATGACCCTAGCTAGATAGTAATGGATAGTCACCAAGGTACTACTGAAAAAAGTTTTCCTTAGATGAAAATCTTTAAGGACAGGAGTTAGTCAATAAATTTCTCCACAAGCAGGTAAAGTCACACTTCTTAGAATTAGGACTAAATCAATTAATCTGCACTTAATGATTTCCTACGTAATACTACCAAATTTTACCCATCCAACTATATGTACTTAGAAGCTTCAAAAGAGATTATTACATATAATAGATTCTTTTTTTTTTTTGAGACAGAGCCTCAAGCTGTCACCCTGGATAGAGTGCTATGGCATCACAGCTCACAGCAACCTCCAATTCCTGGGCTCAAGCGAGTCTCCCGCCTCCGCCTCCCAAGTAGCTGGGACTACAGGCGCCCGCCACAACGCCTGGCCATTTTTTGGTTGCAGCCGTCATTGTTGTTTGGCGGCCCGGGCTGGATTCGAACCCGCCAGCTCAGGTGTAGGTGGCTGGCGCCTTAGCCCGTTGAGCCACAGGCGCCGAGCCATATAATAGATTCTTAATAGAGGAAGTGATAAAGTTTTAGTACATTAAAACAAATCAGTTTAAGTCTGTACGACTAAGGATTATTTTTAAGCCTTCATCCAAATGTATAGAAAAAGTCACAATTAAAGGAATAAACATTAAATAAGTATATCAGATGATAAAAAAATAAATTTGCAAGATTACCACAATGAACATCAACAGAGATATTCTCAACCCCTCTCTTCACTGTTCTTGGTCGACCTTGCTCAGTAGGTGTTGATCCCCATTCATCAGACCCTGCAACTGGCTGGTAATGTACCATGAGCTTAAATAGAAAAGATGAGAGCAATATTTTACATTCTATATAAAATCATCTCTATATAATAATGTATTTAAAAGGGTAGGAACATGTCTTTCAAAACATATAATCGAATCTCAACTGGAGTGTCGATATGATACCCTTATAGCTTGAAATAAAAACCCTGAAATTACATCAGGCTAATAGCTCTTTCAACAATAAATACCCTACACAGAAGATATGCTCACATAACGTATTGGTATTTTCTTAATCTATAGTGGCACAATTTTTCCTAAGAAAATTATTTTGTATGATTTAAATGGAGTAGGCTGGGTGCCCATAGCTCATTGGCTAGGGCGCTAGTCATATACACTGAGGCTGGTGGGTTCGAACCCAGCCCAGGTCTGCTGAAAAACAAACAAACAAAAAATTAACACCAAGATGAATGGAGTAAATTATGGTAATGGCTACAAGTTTTAAATTTCGTAATTGTGAATTCAATGTTAAATTTGTCAGAAGTTATCCTATGTAGTCTGTAGGAAAAAGAAATCAATTAAATTCTCATTAGTAATGCAATTAACCATTAAGCATATTAGAGAATGAATACTTTAATTCATTTTACCTTTGGATTGTGTAATATAATAATTTCTCTGTTGGGAGACTCCAGTTTTTTTTTCCATTCGTCCAGAGTTACAGCAAGCATGTAAGTTTCCTTAAAAGAAAACACATTACATCCTTTTTCTCTAATAGCTTTCCTACTGAACTTATTCACAAAAACACTAAATACATGAGTTTTAATAAGAATATCCTAAGCCAATTTACCAATTTTATTTTTAAATTCCTTCAAAATTACAACAGATAATAGCACAGGAGGAAAAAAAAAATTCACTCTTGCATGCCCACAAAGGAGAAAAACTCATTTCAATTTAAGTTGGGAGAAGGGGAAGAAAGGGTCCTCCCACTGGATGGGAACCATGCTGGGAGAGTTTGGCACATGTTGAGCACGGGACAGAACTGCAAGAGGGGCTGTACCTAACAAATTCAAATATTTTGACCTGGTTGTTTGTACCCTAACATTAAAGTGGAATAAAATAATAATAATTAATTTTTTAAAACCACTCTTAATTTCATCATCTAGATAATCGCTGTTTACATTTTTATATATTCCTATCAATATTATTAATGTCCTACTCCAGTTTTGAGAAAACAAATTTCAGTTTTCAAAGCAAGAAAAGTGAAAATAGATCTCACTCTTCTTACTTGTGAGAACTCTCTTTGTAAGTGCTCTAAGTTTTCTCTTTTTCTTAAATAGAATTTCTCTGTTAAAAAAAAAAAAAAAGAAAGAAAATCAAAAGAGATCAATCCTGTGGTCATAGTTTAAATATTACCAATGATTGACACTAGGGAAAAATTTATTTTTTTTAATTTAAAATAAAAAGCTTAATACTATTAAACTTTTTAATAGTATTAAAAAGCTTAATACTATTTCCACAGTATTTTAAAATCTAAAAATAAAACTACTTCATCCTGAAACTAACTTGCAAAATAGGGTGATTTATTAAATTTTGTAATGTCATACAAAGAGAACCAAACTCTGGAAATTCCACAAAGTTAGTTACACAAGGAAAAAAAGATGATTAAATAAGAAAATAATTTTTTAAAAATGAGTAAGAAAGGGTTACAGGAATACCTCTAAAACCTGGCTGAAGCTCTCTGAGTAGGGAACATATTTATTGTCTTTGTCTCCCTTGTAAAACCACGTGCATCGCCTCACTTCTGATGCTAGCTCATCCCAATATACAGCATACCGCATTCTCTCCCCCAAATGAACGTCATATCTGCCCCCGTCAGTGGGGACAACTCTCCCATTGCAATCTTTTCCTATCAAGGATTGGAAAGAAGAAAAGAAATACGTATTTCAAAATATAATTCTGAGTTTCTCTCTAAATAATGTTATTAAACACATGAATGAACAATTTCTATTTGGCTAAATGCTAAAGAAAACGTAATTCCTACATTAGTAACTGTCAAAACCATTCTTGATTTAAATGAAACTTGAAAAAAATACTATCCAAATGGTTTTATTCTTTTTCTACAAAAGACAGTAGTGCCCCTTAAAAAAAATGTAAGATTTTTCTGAATTTTTTGCTTCAGGGACCAAAAAGTACATTAATGACTGTCATGATGATTTATTATAACAGGCACCATTCTTGTTTCATAAACAAAAAAACAAGTAATAAGGTAAGAGTTCATTCTTCTGCATTTGTAACACTCTAAAGACATCTTTTTTTTTTTTTTGGTAGAGACAGAGTCTTACTTATCGCCCTCGGTAGAGTGCCATTGCGTCACACAGCTCACAGCAACCTCCAACTACCAGGCTCAGGTGATTTTCTTGCCTCAGCCTCCCGAACACACTATTTCACTCCAGCCTAGCAACAGAAAGAGACCCCATCTCTAAAAAAGAAGGGTCTTTCTGGTCTCTTTCTCTTGCCAGGCTGGAGTGAAATAGTGTGATCATAGCTTACTGCAATCTTGAACTCCTGGTTTCTAGGGATCCTTCTGCCTCAGCCTCTTCAGTAGCTAAGACTATGGTAAGCTGCACCACATTTGGCTCTTTCTAAAAAGCTTTTTTTAGAGATGGTGTGCTGTTATGATGCCCAGGCTGGTCCTGAACTCTAGGCCTAAAGCAATCCTCCTGTCTCAAACCTGCCAAAGTCCCAGGATTATAGGTGTGGGCCACTGCACCCTGCCAAGCCTATTCCATCACAGTTTAAAAGAGATGAAAAGTCTTTGTCTATTATAAATTAGTTTCACCTACCAGAGCCATATGCCTCTTCTAGCTGTTGTGAATCCTCATAGTTGAAAGGAATCCATGTCTCCTTAGAATCTACTATCTTACAATAAAACCAATGCGGAGAAACTGGCTCATACAAGCTGCCAGCATCCATGTCTATCAGCTCAAAGGAACTACATGAGTTTGGTGAGGACGATGGATCTGACTGGGACAACTGTTCCTGGTGTGACTCCACTGATGACATTTCGCTTTCTAAAGATAAAAGAAAACTATGAGGAGACGATTTCCCTTCTACTAACAGTGTAATTGTTCTCACGCACAAAAAACTGATCATCTTAAGAAGCCATTTCTGCACATAAGAATAAAACCTAAAGGGGCTACATAATTTAAAATTCAAATAACAAATTAACAGCTAGATGGGAGGGAGCTTTAAACAAATGCTTCTATTAGATCAACCATTTTGCACTCAGCTTCCAATTGTTTCTCAGAAAACTGCATGATTTTATTCAGACAGTAGATTACGAACAAACCCAGAATCACAAGAACACAGGGTCAAAACCTGATTGCAACAAAACCCCAATTTCCAATATAAACCTATTGCCAAAAGCAGAAAATTCTCTGCAACCAAGTCATTAACACCTAGGTTTTAGGATCCAGACCCTCGTCATTGCACAGTTACAATCTATTGGAATCTGAAAATATAGAAAATAAAACCATTCATTTGAGAATCATTTTGATTGATCCTTGAAGTTGCTTAAAGAAAATACCAAACCATATCTGGGGCCACTGTGCGCACGCGCGCACCCACTCCCGTCGCCCCGAGTCTCAGGTGAAAAGTATCAGGCGACCTCAAAAGCCGGTCAGAGCCGCAAAGACGACCCTGACCCTGACCCTGACCGACGTGTTTGTCCCTCTCCAACGCTACCATCACTCGGCTAACTAGGCAGCGGACGTCGGCAGCACGTCCCGCGGCTCCTCGGACGCGAGGGAGAGGCTCGGCATCTCGGCAGCCGCGCCCCGGCCCCTGTTGGCCCCCGTGTCCCCGTTCCCAGCACACACGGGCGTGTTCCTTCTCCCCGCCAGCCCAGGCCTCCTGCCACCCAGCTGCTCTCCTCCCGCCTCCGGAGAGAAGCGGAGCCACCAATGGACATAGAGAATTTCCCGGTGCCTGAGAGCGCAGTCGGCATCCGCGGCCCCGGCTGCTCCCCGCAGCCCGGGTCCCCTCGACCCCACCGGGCGGGCCCTCCCCGCCTCCACCACGCGTCCGCCTCCGACCCGGCTGCCGCAGCCCACGAGAACTCACCTGGCAGCCCCGCTGCCTGTCGCGCTGTCCCGCCCTCGCTGAGAGGGGCACGACATGTCCCCGCTGCGGCCTTTACCCCGCGCCTGGGCGGAGCGGGGTGGAGCCTGCGGCCCCGAGCACGGGGCGCCCCCGCGCTCCCGGCCGACGAGCGCCGCGGCCGCCGGGGGGCGGGCAGGGCTGCAGGGGCACGGGCGGCAAGTGTCGCGAGAAGTGGAGGGGATCGCGCGAGACGTGGGCAGAGAGGGAGCCCGCGGTCTGTGAGGAGGAGAGACCGGGAGCTTTTCGAGTTTCTGTGACGAAAAGGTTCTCCAGGATCAGCCAATCCCGCCTCTTCACCAGCGAGGTGGGCGAGCCGGCCTGAGGCAGGGCTGCTCTGGGCACCGCACCCTCGGGCAGGGCGCCCGTGGGCACGCGGGGATGCCGCGCCGTGGGGAGGGCGCTGGCGGCAGCTGCCTCGGGCCCGACCTCCGCGTCTGCAAGCCGAGAACGGCTATCACTGGCATCCGCAAGGAAAGGAGGTTGACTCCCAGCTTGTGTTTATGGCACTTAGAGGCTGCCGAAAAGGTATCCCTAAAAAACGTTAAGAGTTGATCTTGACGGAGTTTGAAAGCTGCACGGGAGGTTGGAGAGGAGGTATGTTTGTCCAAACGAGATGACGTGACAGAGGTGGAAAGTTAGGATTTCCCACACTCAGGAACCTGGCTAGTTTGCTCCCATGCGTATTTCATTTTCTGCAAGACCTCAGTTCCTTTGGCTATTGAACAAGACACTTCCTTATGTTCTAGCTAGAAGATAGGCCAAGGATTCAGGGAATGTTTTTTCAGTCTTATTTCTACCGAAACTGAAAGAGGAAATTTTTATAACATGTTGTCTTTACAAATTAACAGCCACACACAAATATCCAGGTTGACTTAACCTTCCCCTCAACTTTATACCACCCAAATAGTTTTTGTTCTCTATGGACAGGATGAAGAAAGCCAAGACTGTGTCCTAGATATCATAGACTACAAGTTGCTAACATTTACTGAGCTCTATGTTCTAGCTGTGGTTGTAAGTAGCAACTTGATGAAGTAGATGCAGTAGTTTATCCTTGTTAGAGGTAAAATGACCCACCCAAAGTCACACAACCAGCAAGCAGTTGAGCCAAATTATGAACCCAGACAGTCTGACTTCACAGCCTGCACCTACTTAAAATCAGAGTCAATTAAGTGACAGAATTGGAACTTGAATTTCAGTTCTCTATCTTCAAATCTGCATCCTCTATGTTCTCAAATTTGAAGTACACAGGACCCCTTTATGCTCTAATTATTGTGTTTGTAGGTTATATTTACCACTATTTATTGTACTACAAATTAAATTGAGACATTTAAGTATTCATTAAAAGCAATACTAAGTGAGCTGAAGTGACTCACACCTGTGATCCTAGGACTTTGGGAGGCTAAAACCAAAGGATCACTTAAGGAAAAGATGATAAACTGGACTTCATCAAAATTAAATACTTTTGCTCAGGAGAATGAAAAGACAAGCTACAGGCTGGAATAAAATATTTGCAAATGACCTATCTGACAAAGGACTGGTGTCTGAAAAACAAAGAACTTTCAGCCTGGTGTGATGGCTGGCTCATGCCTGCAATCCTAGCATTTTGGGAAGCTGAAGCACAAGGATCACTTGAGGCCAGGAATTCAAGACCAGTCTGGACAAAAGCAAGACCCCCATCTCTACAAAAAATTAAAATATTAGCCAGGTGGTGTGCACCTTTAGTCCCAGTTACTCTGGATGAAACGGGGATCACTTGAACCCAAGAGTCTAAAGTTGCAGTGAGTGATGGTGATGCCAATGCACTCTAGCTCCAGAAACACAGCAAGACCTGCCCCCCAAAATAAACATTCTCAAAACTAGTGAAAAGGCAAAAACAAACAAAAAAAAAAGGTGGAGGCGGGGCTAAATCTTAATCCTTTTTTTTTTTTTTTGAGACAGAGTCTCAAGCTGTCGCCCTGGGTAGAGTGCTGTGCATCACAGCTCACAGCAACCTCAAACTCTTGGGCTTATGTAATTCTCTTGCCTTAGTATCCCAAGTAGCTGAGACCACAGGCACCCACCACAATCTAGCTATTCATTTGTTGTTTTAGCTGGCCTGAGCCAGGTTCAAACCTGCCAACCTCGGTATATGTGGCTGGCACCCTTCCCACTAAGATATGGGCACTGCCCTAAATCTTAATTCCTAGTACCATTCTTCAAAAAGAAGGGCTCAGAATAACTGCTTCTAGGACTGGAATAGGAAATACCCAAAATGACCCAGAAGCATCTTATAGTGCCAAAAAGTATTAAAGGGTTAAAAATGTGAAGACTACAAAATGTCAAGAGAATATAGCCAACTGAATGAGCTCCCAATGGCCAAAGCAAAACAATTTTAGCAACAAAATTAATAAGGTGGTATTGGATCATAACCCAAAGTAACTTATCCATTGAGTCTATACTAAAAAACATAAAAGAGAATAGCCAAATCTCTCTTGCAGAGAAATTCCAAATAATTTATATAATTTACTCTCAAAGAGCTGAAGTATAATTCCTCACTCCTTAAGCATGGAGCTGCGTATAGGCAACATTCTCCCAAATAGTATAGTATGAAAAATGGAAAGGAAATCTGACAAACTACCTGAGCCAGGTGATGATAACATCAGCAGTATAAATCACTGATATGACTAATAAGAAGGAAAAGTAGGGCGGCGGGTTCGAACCAGGCCTCGGCCGAACTGCAAAACAGAAAAATAGCCAGGCACTGTGGCAGGCACCTGTGGTCCTGGCTACTCAGGAGGCTGAGGCAGGAGAATCGCCTAAGCCCAGGAGTTGGAGGTTGCTGTGAGCTGTGTGATGGCCACGACACTCTACTGAGGGCAACACTCTATGAGGGCGATAAAGTGAGACTCTGTCTCTACCAAAAAAAAAAAAAAAAAAAGGAAAAGTAAACTCTGTGGTCCAAACCCATAACCCTAGTCTAATTACAAGAAAAGTATCAGATAAACCCTAAAAGAGGAACATTCTAGAAAATACCTGACCAGTATTCCTCAAAACTGTCAAGGTCATCAAAAACTAGGAAAGTCTGAGAACTGTCACAGCCAAGAGGCCCCTAAGGAGACGTGATGACTAAATGTAAAGTGGTATCCTGGATGAAATCTTGAAGAGAAAAAGGAAAATAGGTAAAAACTAAGAAAATATGAATTAAGTATGGACTTTTGTTAATAAGAATGTATCATTATTGGCTCGGCGCCTGTGGCTCAACGGGCTAAGGCGCCAGCCACGTATACCTGAGCTGGCAGGTTCAAATCCAGCCCCAGGACCCGCCAAACAACAATGACGGCTGCAACCAAAAAATGGCCAGGCGTTGTGGCGGGCGCCTATAGTCCCAGCTACTTGGGAGGCCGAGACAAGAGACTCGCTTGAGCCCAGGAATTGGAGGTTGCTGTGAGCTGTGATGCTACAGCACTCTATCCAGGGTGACAGCTTGAGGCTCTGTCTCAAAAAAAAAAAAAGAATGTATCATTATTGGTCCATTAATTATGACAAATGTACTATACTAACATGGGAAACTGGGTGAGAGGTATATGAGAATTGTGTCGTATATCTTTTTTGAACATCTAAATATTCCAAAAATAAATATGTATAAAAATAAGCAAAAGACTTGCACAGATATTTCACAGAATAGAATATACAGATAGCAAATAAGCACATGAAAAGATGATCAGGCTTGATGCCTATAGCTCAAGCAGCTAAGGTGCCAGCCACATACACCAGAGCTGGTGGGTTCGAATGCAGCCTGGGCCTGCCAAACAGCAATGACAACTAACCCTAAAACAGTCGGGGATTGTGGCGGGCGCCTGTATCCCAGCTACTTGGGAGGCTGAGGCAAGAGAATCACTTAAGCCAAGGAGTTGGAGGTTGCTGTGAGCTGTGATGCCACAGCCTGAGGCTCTGTCTCAAAAAAAAAAAAAAAAAAAGAAAAGAAAAGAAAAGATGATCATAGTCCTTAGCCATTAGGGAAATGCTAATTAAACTACACAGAGGCCAGGTGAAGTAGCTTATGCTTGTAATCCTAGCCCTTTCAGAGGTATAACTGAAAGGCCAAGAGCGGGCAATAAGACAAAACCCTACTTTTCTACTAGAAAAACAGAAAAATCAGCGGGGTATGGTGGTGCCTGGGACCTATAGCCCCAGCTACTTGGGAGGCTGAGGCAGGAGGATCACTTGAACCCAGGAGTTTGAGCTTGCTATGAATTGATACGCCACTGAACTCTAGCAAAGACAACGGACCAAGACCCTGTCTCAAAACACCAAAAAACTCCACACATCTATCAGAATGGCAAAAGGAAAAACAGTGACACCACCAAATACTAGCAAGGACACAGAGAAACTCAAACTTTCCTGGTGAGAATGCAGAACAGTACAGCCATTCTAGAAAAGTTTGGCAGTTTCTTAAAAAATTAAACATGCCACTACCATATGACCCTGAATAGCACTCCTAGGCATTATTTCATTTCAAAAGAAATGAAAACTTAGGTTCACATAAAAACCTACCTAAGAATGTATGGGCAGTGCCTGTGGCTCAAGGGAGTAGGGCACCAAAGCCAGCCCTGGCCAAAAACCACAAAAAAAAAACACCAAAAAAAAACCTACCTAAGAATGTAAGAATGTACATATAAGCTACCTATAAGCTTAATGCATAATAGCCAACAACTGGAAACAATCCTTCCACAGGCAAATGCTTAGACAAGCTATAGCATATTCATTCTACAGATGACTATTCACAATTTTAAAAAGAACTGACACATGAAACAAATTGGATGAATTTCCAATTTCACTTGTTTTGCTAAGTGAATAAGAAAAGCCTGTTTCTAAAGGCTTACTATATGATTCCTGAAATGATAGAATTTAGAAATGAACAGATCAGTGGTTACCATGGAGTTAGTATGGGGGGAAATAGGAAGTTTGTTGCTATCAAAAGGTCAGTAGGAGGGATAACTGTGGTGATGTATCCATCTCAGTATACTGACTGTGACTTTGCTGTCAAGTTTTACAACATGAAAGAAGCTGGGTAAAAGGTACTTGAAATCTCTGTATTATTTCTTTTATTTTATTTTGAGACAGAATCTCCCTCTGTTGCCAAGGCTAGAGTACCATGGCATCAGTCTACTCACAGCATCCTCGAACTCCTGGGTTCAAGTAATCCTCCTACCTCAGTCTCCCAACCCCTGGCTAATTTATTCTATTTTATTAGGAGAGACAGGTTCTCACTCTTGCTCAGGCTGGTCTCAAACTCCTGCGCTCAAGCAATCTTCCTGCCTAAGCCTCCTAGAGTGCTTGAATTACAGGCATGAACCACTATATACCTGGCCTATTATTCCTTAAAACTGCATGTGAATCTATTATTTTCTCAAAATAAAAACTATAATTTTAAAAATACAGTTCTCAGTTAAATATGAAATTCAGGGGTGACACCTGTGGCTCAATGGGTAGGGTGCCAGCCTCAAACCTGGCCTCGGCCAAACTGCAACAAAAAATAACCAGACGTTGTGGTGGGTGCCTGTAGTCCCAGCTACTCGAGAGGCTGAGGCAAGAGAATCGCCTAAGCCCAGGAGTCGGAGCTTGCTGTGAGCTGTGATGCCACAGCACTGTAAAAAGGGTGATAAAGTAAAACTCTGTCTCTAAAAAAAAAAAAAAAAAAAATGAATTTCACGTAAACAACAAATCATCTTTTAGTTGGATCATACTGTTACTAAAAATTGTTGTTGAAATTCAAACTTAAGTGGGAATCTGAATTTTAGCTGGCAATGCTACTCTTGGTTTAGCCAATTTTGCATTCATATATTGCAAAATAAAAGGACATTTAAGGCCTAGCGGCTGAGAGAAAATATGCCTTGCTCCCAAAAGTGCCTAAATTCTCATTCTTAGCAGCTGACGCACACTGTGCCCCTTATTTCAACACGACAAAATATGCCCACTACTCCCAGTGAGAAAAGCCACATAGAGTGTAAAACAGTCCTATTTTCACACTAGTGAAAATTATCCAGTCCCCCTCCCAATTTCAGAGTTAAAATACCTATCCCCTACAAAATATATTATTAAAAAAAAATTATTTATTTTATTTATTTATTTATTTATTTATTTTTTTTGAGACTGAGACCAAGCTGTTGCCCTGGGTAGAGTGCTGTGGCATCATAGCTCACAGCAACCTCCAACTCTTGGGCTCAAGAGATCCTCTTGCCTTTCTATTTTTAGTAGAGATGGGGTCTCGCTTTTTGCTCAGGCTGGTCTCAAACTTGTGAGCTCAAGGAATCCACCCACCTCAGCCTCCCAGAGTGCTAGAATTACAGATGTGAGCCACCACATCCGGCCATGAAAAAATAATTAAATAGAATCACCAGAAACCATTTTCTAGAAACAATTTTGAACCTCTAGGGAACTAATACCATACTATAAAAAAAAAAAGTAAGAATTCAGATGTTTCAGAAATATCCCTATCATATTCTGCAATAAAGATGGGAACTAAAAAAGAAAAAAACAACTTTGGAGGAACTCTATTAATATTATTCAAGAAGAAGAAAACATCAAGAAAGTATCATTAACTTTTTTTTTTTTATTGTTGGGGATTCATTGAGGGTACAAGAAACCATGTTACACTGGTTGCATTTGTTGGGTAAAGTCCCTCTTACAATCGTGTTATCATTAACATTATTAAGAGAATAAGAATAATAAGAAGAATCCCAAAAAGGAACACCAAAGACAAAAATATTCTTGGATATTAAAAATATGGTATAAGAAATGTATAACACAAGGAAGAGTTGGAAGATAAAAGTTGCAGAATCTCCTACAATATACGAAAAAAGCAAAAGATGGGGGAGGGGAAGATAAGAAAATTAAAGAACCAGTCTACAAAAGGCCTTAAATCCAAATAGTAGCAATTCTAGAAACATAAAAGACTAGAGTGGAAAGAGGGAAATTAACAAACAAAAATCAAAAAACCTTCACAGGATGTAAGAGCATGAGTTTCCAGAATGAAATGGGCCCAGCAAAACATGAACCACACCAAAGCTACACTGTTAGGAAATTTCAGAACAGAAAGGACAAAAATATCCTACAAGCTTCAAGAGACAAAAATCAGGTTTTGTGGCTCATACTTGTAGTCCCTGCACTATGGGAGGCTGAAGCAGGTAGACTGTCTGAGCTCAAGAGTTTGAGACCAGCCTGGTCTCTAACAATAGCCAGGCATTGTGGTAGGCATCTATGAGCAAGAGAATCATTTGTGCCCCAGAGTTTGAGGTTGTTGTGAGTTATGACGCCATGGCACTCTACCGAGGGCAACAAAGTGAGACTCTGTCTCAAAAAAGAAAAAAATCAAGTTTTATAAAAAAGATTATGAATGAGAATGGCATATGCTTCACCACAGCAATTCTGAAAATATGTCTTCAAAATATTTAATGGTATCAGTCTACTCACAGCATCCTCGAATATTTTGTCTTCAAAATATTTAAGATCATCATTTCCTAGAAATCTATACCCAGCCAAACTATCAAATCCAGTGTTTGGGTAGAAAAGACATTTTCAAATACAATAGAACTTCTGTAAGTTGATCACCCAAGGGACTGTAATAAACTGGTCAACATATATGGATAGGAGACATAAGGAACTAGGCCTACTGTATTAATATGTTCATGTGGTGCATGTCCAGTGGTCAATTTAAGGAAGTGGTCAATGAAGAGAGGTGGTCAACTATGGAAGTTCTACTTATGTTCTACTCTGGTTTGCTCAGGCTGGTCTTTAAATCGTGAGCTCAAGCAATCCACATATATATACATCTTACTGTATGTAAGATATAAAAAAATTTATTCCCCACTCTTTTCCAAGAAACTACTAGAAAATATGCTCCACCAAAATGAGGGAATAAATGAAGAAACAGAAAGACACAGGAAACAGGAAATCAACAGAAGAGGCAAAAGGAATCACCAGTAAGGGTGAAGAAAAATCCCAGGATGACACTGCACCGGAAACCTGCCAGCCTGCAGGCTTCAGGATAGACTTCTTCAGGAGTTTAAAATTGATAAAATATGTCTGAGCATATTGTGAGAAAATTTAGTCAACTGATGAAGGGTCAAATTAGTCATAAGTACATAAGCAAACACAACAAATATAACCAATATAAGAAATGATTAATTTCAGAGAAAACAAAAAAAGGAAAAATAATCAGTTTACTACATGGTTGAGTTCTGATTATTATTTACATGGTCATAATAATACAGTGAAATTGGCTCGGCGCCTGTGGCTCAACAGGCTAAGGCGCCAGCCACGTACACCTGAGCTCACAGGTTCGAATCCAGCCCGGACTCGCCAAACAACAATGGTGGCTGCAACCAAAAAATGGCCGGGCATTGTGACGGGCACCTGTAGTCCCAGCTACTTGGGAGGCAGAGGGAGGAGACTCACTTGAGCCCAGGAATTGGAGG
>CAUYON010162448.1:0-37236 GCA_963573935.1 Arctocebus calabarensis | reverse complement strand
TATATAGTGATCAAGGAAATGCCATGAAGGATATCTGTAACAGTATGATCAAAATATTTCTGAATGTATATGAATCGTGCCCTGTGATTGCACCAATGTACATAATTATGATTCAATAAAATTATTAAAAAAAAAAATTTTAGATTGATTTCAGGCTAGAGAGATTCATATTCCTTCACAAATCATAAAAGTAAGGTAGTGATTTACTCAGAGGCCAGCCAGTGTGTAAAATATTGATCTAGCAACCTCAAATCCAATTTGAAAACATGTGGGTTTCCAACCTAATAAAAAACTAATATATAATTATTTATATGTGAATATCTGTCTAATAGTCCTTATTCTTCAAAAAAGGCATTTCAACTTCATAAAACTGAATGTAGCTGACATTTATCAAAAGAGTGCTGAGCCAGGTGCTGTGACTCATGCCTGTAATCCCAACACTTGGGCGGCCAAGGCTGGTGGATTGCTTAAGCTCACAGGTTCGAGACCAGCATGAGCAAGAAGGAGAGCCCCATCTCTAAAAATACCCAGCATTGTGGCAGGTGACTGTAGTTCCAGCTACTTGGGAGACTGAGGCAAGAGAATCACTTGAGCCCAAGAGTTTGAGATCACTGTGTGCTATGATGCCATGGCACTTTACCAAGAGTGACAAAAAAAAAAAAAAGCTCTTTCCTGAGGGTATACTGCATGCTTCACCTATTTTATTGAAATTAATCCTCATTACAATCCTATAAATCACATTATCTTAACTCTTAAAACGAGCCTGGTAGAGAAGAGATATCCTCTTCCTCACTGAACAGATGAAGGAAGGCTGAACAGCAGAGAGGTTTTGCAACTGCTCAAAACTATAGATCAAGAGCTTGGGGTTGGGCCAAACTTGGGTCCAAATCTGATGGTGGAACTACAGTGCTAGTTTTAAACATATGTAACTCTAATTAACTGTATAGCACATACGTTGTCCCAACCAACCTGGGGCCTCTGTGAGTACTTCAGAATGATCTATCTATCTGAGTCAATTATTCCAAAGTAACAAACATATTCTCATTGTACAAACTCAAGTAATCAAATCTTAGGGAACAAAAGTAAGGATTCTTGGAGACACTAAATAGGAAATGGAAGTTACTGGTTTTTCAATTTCAATGGATTAAATTGGTAGTCTATAATTTGAAAGGTTCTCAAAACTCCTTTTTAAAAAAAATTTATTTCAGAATATTATGGGGGTACAAGTGTATTGGTTAATTAAATTGCTTTTGTACTGTTTGAGACAAAGTTGTAAATGTGCCCATTGCCCAGCCAAAAATTCTTGTAGAAAATGTGGAATGATTCCTTACTCCTCCTCAAACTCCCCACAGGCTTCGGCATCTAATTTAGTGTTTAAAATTAATTATCCCCCACCAGATACACATGGTTCCCTGCTTATTTCCCTTACGAGGTGGCCAAGGGAGAGCAGGTTCTACCTCTCCAAGGCTCAGTTTCTTCTTCTGTGGAATGGGATGAATAAAACCTTCAGAGCATTGGTGTGAGAAGGAAACACAAAGATGCACAGAAAGTCCTCTGTGAAGGGCCTGGCTCAGAATTAATGCTCAATAAATGGTAGTGATTATTAGTCATTTTGGGCAAATCAGCATTGTTCCTACAAGGAAAGAACAGTTCAAAGAGGACAATGAAATCAGAGTGGATTTCCTGTTCTCTGCCTTTTAAGCTTTTCATCAAAGGCAACACAATGCAACAGAGTTTCTGAGAACAAGTCCAAGATTGAACCCTCCTTCTCTGATTAATGCAGTGCTTTGAGCATGAGCAAATAACACGGAGGCTAAATTCATGCATGGCTTAACTTGAACCAAAGTGGTCAAGGATTGTTGAAGGGGCTGTGGAGCTGCAGAATTCCAGGGAATTGGTTAACTTCAAAACATAGTCTAACACAAATTTAGAGAAAAAGTGTCATCAAGAAATTGGTTAGATTTTAACATTGTGATAGCAGCAGTGACATATAAACTTACCAGATAATTCAGCTTATTTATTTAAAGATTATACTCTCATACATTTAATAATTTTCTTTTCACTTATGGGAAACCATCAGCCTACCAATGCAATAGGTTATCTTTCCTGCCTTGTATGTATATATATATATAATTGCTTACCATATATATAAACTCAGAAGACAGAGGTAAAGTAGCAAAGAGAGTAGTTCTGCTATGTGATAGTATCAATATCTCCTGTATCAGCTTAGAGAGCACCCAGTACATTACCTGGCAGTTTCCTACTTCATTCCCACACAGCAAGCAAGGCCCAAACAGGTGTACAAACTTATTCAAGGGTATCCATCATACCAGTGGCAAAGGCCCCATTGGAAGCCTGCTCTCGAACTTTAGCTAAATTTGCATCATACCTGGGGTCTGCATAGCCACACTCACTAACTTGTGCGTAGTACATCCCTCTTTACAAGCCCTTTTACACACATCATCAATTCACTTTCACATCAGTTTGGAAGCACAGCAAGTCTTGACCTCAATGGAAGAACTAAGAAATATTCTTAGGTGGTAAAGCAAATATCTAGGTCTTGACATTGATGACTTCAAATGCCCTTCATTCACTGATTCCTTCATTAATTCAACACATAGTATTGAGCCGCTCTTAAATAACAGCAACTTCTCTACACCATGAGAATGGAGAAAGTGACAAACTCCTTACTATTTCAGAGCTTAGAGGCTAGTAGAGAAGATGAACAAAATAAACAAACCAATAAAAAGAAGTTAAAGTCAGATTAAGAGAAGCAGTGTCATGAAAAATAAAGAAGAGAGAGTAGTAGCCATAGGAAAGTTGTTATTGATAGACTGAAAAGACAGGGACTTTTAAAATTAAGATGTTTGAATGAAGTGAGCAGCAAGCAAGAAGAACAAGGCAAGACATGGGAATGCGGTGGTTAAAGGCACTCCAGCTTTGTGTACTGGAAAAACCACAAGACAACCAGGCATGAGAAGCCTTGAGCTGAGTATCAGGAGGTGAGTTTGGATTGACAAGCAAAGTGTTGGAATGGGTAGGGTTTTATCACAATATATCATGACTTTTTCAAAGATCTCATTTGGGTTGGACAAAAACATAAACAAAATCCCCCCCAAAAAACCCATCAAACATGATGGTTGCAAATTTTACTATCATCTCTCTTCCTCATCCAGGGCCAGCTGAGTAGTAGTTTCAAAATCATGACTATGTTAATGTCATATGTTGCCATCTCATAAGCCAGAGGCCATGCCTGTTTTTTCACCTTGTGATTGCTTACCATAAGCAAATATTTAGTATTTTTAAAGAGTAGAATATAAGGACCTGAATTTGATAACCCTGACGTTCTTCCCAGCTAAGTGTATAACTTGAAGCAATGCAAGATCTACAAAAACGAAGTCCTTTATCAATGCCCGAGGGAAAGTACTAAAGTTACACCATACATACATGTATTTATGTAATTGATTCTTTAGAAATAAAGTTTTTTATGAGAAATTGTTGGTGATATGAACTTGATAACTTTGCCAATATATAGAAACCAGGCAGACATCTGAGGACCAAGGTTACAAAATAAAATCATCAATTTATAGTGATTTTTGAACTAACCCGTTAAATATTTAAGTCTTGATTTCTCTCCAGAATTTCTGTAGCAAATGTTTAGAGTAGGAAAGACCCTCTCTATTGCCTATTGCTTGAAGAAACACATCTACTAATCTGACATGTATTGCACAATGACATATAAATGCCTCAGTGTCTTCTCAATGTCATCAGAGTTTCCAACCTCAACCTTTTAAGAAACCAACTCCCAGTCCAGCTGCTGGACCACAATGCAGCCAATAGTTAATGTTCCTCTATATGAATTAAAGCAGTCTCTAAAAAAAGACAGCTGCTGGAAGGAAGGAGGAATTGTTTTTCTAAACAAATTAACATGTAATAAATGACATGAAGATTTGTGTTGTAACAGGAGGCATAGCTTCTTATTCTACATTATTTTAAAGTTTGCTCTGAATACACAAAGTGCTGATCCTTGGATAGCTTCAGCATGACCGCATTGCCTTTGGTATTTATGATACAAAAGATTTCTTCATAGGGGTCTTGAATACACCTAAAATCCAAGGTGCTCTTTGGCCTTGAATTTGTCCCTCAAAGTGCAGTGAGTGATACTTTTAAGTGGTGTCTTCAGGGCTTGTGAGAGTGTTTCTGAAAGGTGGTCACAGCCATTGGAAAGGTAATATCTGTGATGACATGTGAAAATGCAAGAAGTACCTACAATGTTGATCCTTTTTCATCCCTTTTTTCTGTTCTTACTGCAGATCCTCTTCAAGGACAAATGCTAAATATGTGATGTTAGAGACACAAGCTGGGAGCAGTCAAATACACTTACTTTCCCCCCCCAACTTATTTATTTTAAATTGATATAAAAATTGATATATAAAATTGTATGTATTTATCATGTGCAACATAATGATTTGAAGTTTATATACATTGTGGAATGTTTAAATATAGTTAATTAAAAGATGCATTACCTCACACAGTTATATTTTGCATGGTGGGAATATTTAGTATTCCCTTTTTAAGCATTTTTCAATAAAACAAGATATCTTCATCAACTATAATCACCATGGTATACAATAGCTCTCTTGACCTTATTTCTCTTATCTAACTGTAATTTTCAAAAAGACAAAAGATAACAGATGTTGGTGAGGATGTGGAGAATAGGAAACCCTTGCAAACTGTTGCTGAGAATGTAAATTAGTGCAGCTATTATGGAAAACAGATGGAGGTTCCTCAAAAAATTAAAAATAGAACCACCATATGATCCCTCAATCCTAGTGATGGGTGTATATCCAAAGGGAATAAAATCGGCATGTTGAAGAGGTATCTGCATTCCCATGTGTATTGCAGTCTTATTCATGAAGCCAAGATATGACCCAACCTGAGTGTCTACCAGTGCATGAATCAATAAAGTGGGATATATGCACAAAGGAATATGACTCAGCCATAAAAAAAGAATCCCTGTCACTTGGGACATGATAGATAAACACAAAGTACATTCTGCTAAGTGAAATAAGAAGCCAGACACAGAAAGACAAATACCACATGATCTAACTCATATGTAGAATCTAGAAAAGTTGATCTTGTAGAAGTAGAGAATAGAACAGTAGTGAAGAAAGGATGGGTCTGGTATGGTTGGCGGAGTGTGGCAGGGAAACTTTGGTCAAAAGGTGCAAAATTACAACTATACTTGTTAAAGTAGCTACCTTAATTTGTTTTACCAAGGGTAATATGGACTCAAATATGTTTAAACAAAATTAGAAACATGTCAATCTTAGGGCTTGCTGAATTCAGTTACAAATAACTGAATTCTGACAAGTCAAGGAGCTATTAGGTTTGGGTTTTCAGAGCCCTCTCATGTGTAAAACTTCATTTGAGTTCAAAGAACCCCCTGCAGCCAGGTGCAAGAGGCATTCTCTTTCATTTTATAAGTGAGGTAACTAAATGTCAGAGATTCCACCCCCAACCCCAAGTAAAAAGCCAACTACCTCTATCTGGATTTAAATCTGCTTTCCCCCTATTCTGTTAATTGGGATTAAGCTATTCCATTATCATTTATAAACGAGATAAGTAATAGAGCAGAAAAAGTGCCTCCCCATGTTTATCATGTTTATTGAATCTCTATTCACTATCGCCAGGATGTTGAATCAAACAAATGAATGAGAAAAGGTAATGTGGTATACGTACACTATGGAATACTATTCAGCCACAAGAAAAGAATAAAGACCTGTCATTTATGAGAACACTGGTGAATCTGGAGGGCATTCTGTTAAGAATAAGTTAGATACAAAAAGAGAAAGACTGCATGACTCACTCGTACGTGGGAGCTAAAACTGAACTCATAGGAATATAGAGTAGCATGGAGGTTAGTAAAGGCTGAGAAGGGGAAAGGAGAAGGCAGGATAGGGAGAAATTGGTTAACAGATATACAATTGTAGCTGTACAGGAGTAATAGGTGCTAGTGTTCTGTGGCATCGCAGAACATGGGTGACAGCAAATCAGTGTGCATCCCCTGTATTTTCAAAAAGCTAGAAGAGAGGTTGTTGAATGTTCACAACACAAAGAATCCAGGTTTCAGGTGATGGATATGCTAACTGCCCTGATTTCATCATTGCATTGTATGCATTTATTGAAATAGTATTGTGTAACCCATAAATATGGACGGTTATTACCTGGCAACCCAAAATAAGAAAAAACAATGTGCCTGATTATATATAAAACAGTCACGAAGGCCAAGGCTTATTGAGCATGTACTAGATATTGTGCATTTTTTATGTACTGTCTTCTGGAATTTATTTTTGGTGTCTGATCATCAAGTACTGTAAATAACATATGAAGTTGTAACAACGCCTTAACGAATATATAAGAAATATCCTGTAAGCAGATCACTGAATTTTAAGACAGTAGAACCTCTTGTAAGTTGACCATCCAAGAGACTGTAACAGATTGGTCAGCATACAGTGGTGGTCAGCATAAGGAACTAGATCTACTGTATTGATACGTGCAGTGGGTGCATGCCTGGTTTATGAAAATTAGGTCAAAACCAAAGGAGGTGGTCAACTGTGGAGGTTCTGTTGTATATCTCACAGGATTAAAAAATAAAATGTAAAGGAACATTTTATGTCCCATAGACTTTTCTCTGAATACAAATGGACATTGTTTTAATACCTCCACTTGTCCCTGCTGAGTTGTCAATTCGCCAACTACCAAGATTAAGTATTTGGTATTACATCCACATTAACCTTTTTCTTACATGAATTTTACAAACTGTACAGTTTGATGCAGATATTGTTATTTTAATGTCATGTATTCATGGCAAAGAAAACATTCAGTTAAGCCAGGGAATCACCTCCAGTTTGGCTTTTTCAGTCCTGTGTTGAATTTCCTTTCAGATTTTTGTCATTTGGATTAAATGAGATGTGAGCATAAAGGATAGAGGACCAAGGAAAAAAACAGAAATAATATCAAAATAAAGAAAGATTGAGGAAATGATGACTTATACTATATAGAGAAGTTGGGGAGGGGGTGAGAATAACATGATGGGTAAATACTGGTCCCTGCAGAACCAAAATCCACTTTCTCCTTCATTCTGGGCATAAAGCGGGACTGCATTTTCTAGACTTCCTTAAGTCAGATGTGCCCATATGGCTGAGATGATCCTGATGGAGTATGGGGAGAGGGGACAAGCGTCATCATGCTGTGTCACCATCCTGAAGACTATCATGGAGAACATCATGGCAATCTTGGAAGAAAGCCATGAATGGAAAATGGCAAAGTCTGGTTTATCCTGCTTCCCTGAATGATTTTGTGCAGAGCAAAAACATTACTCACTTAAGGTCTCTGCCCAGGCCAGTATCATAAGAAAAAAATTAAACTCCTATTTATTGCTTTATAGATTCCTGCGAATTTAATTACTTCGACTATAGCTTAGCCTGCTCAGATCCATATAGTTTACGTTGTTCAGGGATAATCAGTGTACAAAGCATGAAATGCAGCTATAATGTTAGAAATCAGAATATGAAAACACACTTCATACTAAACCAGGGAAAGGTACTAAATGTATTTAAGTGCTTCAAGAGAAAGAGAAAAACGAAGGAGAAACCTATGAATTAAAAGACATATATAGTACAATGATAATACTTAAGTTCCAGATCTACTTTCCTGACAAATGTATCTATTGTATCTCATTGGTGTAACCAAATAATTGCACTAGAATATTCTAAAATTCCAATGATTGCCAAAAATAAAAAAATAATAACATTTTGAAAAGGAAATGTAGGAACAACATATTTTACTAACTCTAAGAATTGGTTAGCAAAAGTTGTCTTCGTTTGGACAAACACCTCCACTTCTTGTCTTTTGAGAAAGTCTCTACTTTGGTCTAGGGTAATAAACTGCCCTTTCTTCTAAGATAGAGAATTCTTCTAAATTCTTCCAAATACCTTCATATTTCTTCAGTTTTTCAAATAGCTACTTTTTAAATTGTCATGTTTAGGGTTTGATATTGTTTAGGGCTAGTATTCTTTAAATGTGGCTATTTGATAGTCATTTTAGATACTCTTTGAAATAGTTCTTTCAACTTTTATATTTCATTTTAAATACATTTGATTATTACCGATTCTTTGGTTTTATTAAACATAGATTCTCTCCTTACTGCATATAGATGCTGTAAGCTGAATTGACACCTAGGTAAGCAGTCCCAGCCATGCATAGAATATCCCATCCTTGAGGATAGGATCACTCAAATATTAGTCATATTTCTGGGGCATGTATTATGTTACTTCACTAAAGACGTGTTTAAAAGCTGATGATGGTAAGAAAGAAATATGGGTTCTTTCATAGATGATCTGAACAAGTCACATATTAAAGTAGAAAGATCCAAATGTGAGCTTTCTCAATATCATTGAGGGAAAGTATGTTTGGATACTTATAAATATAAAATAAAAAGAAATAAAACCCCCTAATTCACTAGAAGGAAGAGAAATCCTAACATGGTGATATAGGCATCAAAACTCGAGAATCAGCTGCTTGGTGACTGAAGCCATGGAAGTAGCTCACAGGGAAGCTGCACGAAGTCCCACCACCGGCCACTGATAGGCAGCAAACCTACTGTGTTGAATAACAAGTAGCAAGTAGATGTGTCTGTTCTCCCTTGTCAAACATTATGAAAGTTAGTCGTTTCTGCCCTCTGTGAATAAACACAAGGCGAAGCATTAGAAGAACATCACATATGTGGAGAAAAAGAAGCAAACTACATAAAACTTAAGCACATGGCTACATAAACCTCAGAATGAGTTGCTACCTCATTTCCTGAACTTTTCAAAGGACTCCATGTAAACTACCAGACACGAGCCATAGTGCTGAGTTTTACAAATAGGATGTCAATCAAAATCATATTATAAAATCAAAATCACATTGATCACATTGTAGAAGTCAGTGTGACAATGAGAAGCCATCATTAAGTTTTTTTTACAAAATGACAGAGAAAAACAAAAGTATCTGAAGGAAAATACCAGCATGATACATTGCTGAATATACTAGCAGTGATGATTCACATGAAAGACTCGGTGTGATTGACTTTTGTTTCTCTCCATTTCAGTAAATAATATTGATTAAACACAATCAAATTCCAAAAATGAGATATAGGAAGAATAGTAGTCACGTGTCTATTGTAACTTCAGTTCTGTTGAAAAACTATTGAAACATTGATAATAGAGATTAAAGGCAGAAGATATAATCGCTCCATGATTAAGGAGAAATAACATCAAGCCCAAATAAGGAAGCCAATTTGCCAAGGCAGCCAGTTCCGGGAGATCCGAGTGAAAATTCGCCTTTAGTCCAGGGGTCTTTCCTCCAGATCTCGTCTACATTTCCTGAGCCCACCTCTCCACCTCTACTAGCAGATCAAAGGATTTAAACATATTTTCATCTTTCATATTTCTCATGATATTGCCATATTAATAATAATGACAAAATAATAATGACTACTATGCATTTTTAATCATGTACCATATAATCTGATAGCCCAATTTGTTCCGTACTCTCACAACAAGCACCCCATTTTACCAATAGGAAGACTGTGGCACAGAAGTTTGGATAACAGGCCATGCCACATGGCACAACTTCAAATGCAAGTTTATCTGAATATAATGTCTCCATTTTTTATATTATGCATTATTACCTCTTCCAAAAGTATTATGTCTTTTGAGTCATGTCACAAATTCCAGAATAGCACTCATAATATAAGGCTTGGCTAATCCCTACAGAATCTACCCTTTAGCCAGCCAAACATTATCAAAAATTGGTTCTTCTGAGTAAGACTGTGATCCTATTTCTAAAATAACCATCCCAACAAGAAACATTAGGAGCTTTATATACCAAGAAGAGGTTAATTAATTTTACTTTTTTAAAAAATAATTTCATTAAATCATAACTGTGTACATTGGTGCAATCATTAATTTTACTTTTTAAATGATGATAAAACAGTAGTCACTGAAAGAAAGGCTGGTGAAAATTTTATGATCTGGTAAAAAAAAAATAATCTCTGCAGGCTGGTGATTGTATAATCCTAGCTGACATGGCTTATGTCAGCCTTGCAGATGGTGTTTAAAAAAATAACCCTATGTCTATATGAGATCAAAACACCAAGATCGAATTTAACCCAGATGCTTGGAACTTTGTAGACACAAAGTATGTCATATCTTCCATTTTCTGTTGGGAGACAGCACAGGAAGGGTGTGACTACCCAGTTGTTAAAGGAATAGTATTTCCAGTCAGGCTTCCATTAATGGTTCAGTTTTTCTTTTTTTGCTCCTTCCTCTGTTTAAATTCCTAAAATGCATTAGACCTCATGAGTTTCAGGCAGACATACTCTGTTAGGAGCTGAAGGAAGATTTGCACATTTCCTTTCTGACATGTGGACAAGCAGACGCTCAATTGCAGGGCTTCAGTTACTCACTGACTTTCTTTGTCTTCATTCACACATAAGTTCTTGCCAAATTCCCACTGAAAATGCCACTGCAGAGCCTAAAAAGTTTTTGGAATGACCCTCATGGCTTTCAAGCTCCTCGACAGAAAGAGACAACTTAGTCTCACTTAAAAAAGAACAAAGATTGAAGACAGCGTTCGTCGACAGCACAACTATCATGAAAGCACTTAGAGATAATGGGTTAAGTGTAACTGAATCAGAAACACACCAATTTGGCAGTCATCTCATTCACAAAATGTTGGAGTGGTTGTAGGTGATGCCAAGTTAAACAGGATGATGGACTCAGCACAATACATGTTTGCAACACTAATGGGTCCTTGGTTCAAGGCCACCCGCTTCCAGGTGGCGGGAAGCAGGGGCAGCTGCCCCATCTCTGGAGAGTCAGAGGGACATCCTGCTTACATGGCCAGATATCCTGGGCCATCAAAGAGAGAAAGGTTTGCTTGTCCCTGGTGTTTCATGATCTGTGAAGGAAGCAACGTTTACTCCTTGACTAGAGAGCTAAGATATTTCTCTCATGGCCTGCACAAAATCTTAGAGTAAGCCAAGGATAGGTGGCTAGGGGAAGTGTTCTACATTTTTCTTAACATGGTAACTAATAACTATGGCCTTAAAAGGCAGAATTTTGGGAGGAATACCAGAGAGGCAGGCAGATATTTTAAAAGCAACTTGACATGTATGGTGTCCTCACTCAGAACCCAGATATTATTTTCTTTCCTCTTTGCAAGCCCCTTTATGCCTACTACTGTATGTGGTGTGTTGTTTATGCTGAGACCAGACATCATGAGATGTGATGTGAGGACCTCTGACTTGCGATGTCTTCATACCAATGGCACTCATGCTTTACAAAGCCAGGGCAGCCCCAGTGGAACATGCGGTTAGTGCCAGCTCATGGAGAGAGATTTATTCAAATGACTTCCTTTCTTTATGTTAAGGGACACACATTTGTGAAAAAGGACCTTTGAAAGTGTGAGTTCAATTTTTAGTTAAAATTCTAATTTTAGAATAGCAGTGAGTATAATAATCGTGAACACTAGTTAATTCTATTTGAGGAAGTAATGCTAATAGTAATGCTAATAGCTCTAGGCACACTTCTAACTACTTCCCATAATGTACATTTGTTTACTCTTCACCAAAAACCATGCCATGTGACAGATGAAGATATTGAGACACAGAGAAATTAGATTACTGGCTCAAGCTCACTGAGCTGGTAGGCAGCAAAGGTATAATTCAAGGCCAGGAAATCAGGCTCTAGAGTGTACAGTATTTTCTATTGATAATCCACTGTTCAGAACTGAGCCAGATATATCCAAAAAGCAGGAGTACATATGTGTGTAAAGAAATAAGACTATTTTTTATAACACAATGAGCAAGGATTATATTTAAAGTTAGAACCAACTTCCTCAAATTAGTCATTTTTGTAAAAAATACACTTAGAGATTGCTTCTCGGCCTTTTGGCTAAGATCAAGTGTAAAAAACTACGCTTAGAATAATGAAGCCCCCTTATTTAAACATGTGTCACTATCTCCCAGCGTTGTCATTGCAGCTGGTTTATAAATCACTTGAGAAAATCAGTGCTCACTTTTTACTTTCACTTTATTCTTCACTAGAAACTATAAGGTCCTTCTAATTACTAAATGACTCATGAATCCAAGCTCCAAAGTACTCCACTCCTGGCCATTTCTGTAACCCAAATCTATTTTCAAAAGGCAAAGCTTCATCATGAATCATAAGCCATAGGTTCTTAGGACAGGCCCCCTGATGTATTTGAGTGGTGGTGGCTTCCTTGCAAGCTTTCTGTACTGTAGCAAGGTAGCTATTTGGAAGGTGAGGGTTCTCACTTGGGTGTCCAAGTTCAAGTTCCTTCATCAGATGAATTATTTCTATAGCTTTACAGTTAAATATTAGTTATGGATATCCCTAGGACTTTGCACTCTCATTGAGGAAGAAATCTTAGACACAAAAAAGCAATCAGGGGAAAAATATATGCAAGACGAAAGTCAGAGTCCAACATACATAGTAAAAACAAAAAGTTCTATGGGAGGTCATGATGGTGAAAGAGAATGGAGAAAGCAAGCAGTAAGCCAGGAAGGCTTCATGGAAGAGGTGGCTTTGGACCTGAGCCATGAGTGAAGAGGAAAATTTGCACATTATTTTAATCATTGGGCCAAGAACTCTTAACATGATGGATGGATGATAAATATGTGATGTGTAACTCTTATTTCCTGTTCCTCTTTTGTTTGCTGAAACCCTAAGAGAAGGAGATATTTGTTAATTTCCATTGTTAGTCTGAAATTATGTTATGGATCTCTTCACTGAAATAGGAAAAGCAGAATAAAAATCCAAGTAAGCCTAAGAAGGAGGAAAAATAACATTTCTACAGAGTGATTAGGGAAACTTTTATGTGCCCACTACCAAATAGAATGTGAGCCAGACAATGGAGAGAGAAAAATAAAAGGAAGTCTTTACAATACATGTTGTGCTAGGAGATGTTTGCCAGAGGTGCCGCCCTTAAAGGTGCCGTGGGATACCAGAGACAACTTTTTAAATACCAAAATACTGGAAGCAGTTAAATTTACAAGGATCAGAATGACTGCTTCCCCCCAAAGACAGACCTCAATTACTCAGATCCTACATGATCCAAGTTAATCCATAGTAATAGAGGTATGATTCTCTTAACTATTAATTTCCTATTTGACATCAATATCAAAATTCAGAGAAATATTTTGCAATAATTTAGTTACACACTAGAAGATTGAATGCCAAAGACCAAATTGCTCACTCTGATATATAAACATTCTTGGGTTTAAGTCGGCCAAGAGTCTAAAGATTAATTGACTCGTTTTGAAGACTCTTGAATTCCTCTTCATTTTCTACAGGTTTGCCTTTCTGTATGTAATTAGATTTGGTTATAAAATGGAATTGGACTAATTTTGATAACAAAGTATTTCTCTCTTACTCTTTAATTCCCTGTTCCCATGTTTTCCTTCTTTCTTCCCCTCCCTTCCTTCCTTCCTTCCTTCCTTCCTTCCTTCCTTTTTTTCCTTCCCTCCTTCCTTCCTTCCTCCCTTCTTTCCTTCCTTCCTTCCTTTCATAATAAATAATAAAAGATAACTAATCAGAATATTGGATGTCATCAATCCGCTGGAATTAAAACAAGATTCATGTTAATACAATACTGGTTGGGCCACACTGAAAGCATTTGCAGGGTTGGTAAATGACCATTCAATATGATGAGTTGCCATGAAGGGAGTACAAAAAGGAAGGATGAAAGAACTCTTTAAAGAAACACTGTGTCAGTATGGCCCCTCTGTATAGCTTTGTACCCAAGAGCGTGTGCACCAGTTCAAATTAAAATGGTCAAGTATAAAACACTGCAAAATAGGGAGAATTTTAAGTAATTAAAGTATGGCTATAATTGTGACTTAAAGAACTATTAATTAAGTTCATTCATTAAGTCTGCATAGGGTTATGAATGAGAGAATCTGAAGAATGCAGAGATGTCCTTCAAGTTGCCTGTCATATAGCTGGAGAAATAATGTATGAAGTCATCTTTAATGTGCAGCTAGTTAATAGATAAGGGTGAACTTATGAATTAGGCAGATCATAGTATTAGGGGACTTGGGGACATTCAATGAAAACCAGGATCCAATCATAGAGAAAAGAGATTTTTATTACTTATTTTTGATAGCAATGTATTATTTTTCCTCCTAATTCCATCAGAGGTGCCAAGACACTCCCTTCCATTGTCACAGAAGGTAGTTCAGTGTGTGAGATTTTGTATTCTAAGTGAGTCCCATGGGAACTCATCTACAGGTCCTGAACTGCAGTCACTGCTGTGGAAAGATATGGGTGATGTCAACTAAAGACAGTCCTGCCAGAATTGAGAGAACTTGGCAAGCATCATTCATTAATTATCATCCTTGAGTGGGCACAACAAAGATGTAGAGAGAAAGAAGTAATCCATGTCAACAAGTATTTACTGAGTGCTGATTTTGAATTGTCAACAAAAAATGCACTCTGTTAGCCTTATGAGGAGATAAAAGCTTTCTGCAGGTTTAGGGATAAATACCTGGATGTACTATTTGCATTCTTTCATTTTACCCTTTTTCCACCTCTCCTCAGCTCAGACATTTTAAAAGCTACCAAAGATTGATCATTTCCCCTTCAAGTTTATCCCAGGCAGTTTTACCATTGTCAGACTCAGAAGTCTAACATGGAATTAATTGAGCACCATGGCCTGCTTCACGCCAATGTCCTTTAGTGTGGTTATCTCCTGATTTCTTCTATGAGGTTTGTATGGGAACATTTCAAACCTTTATGACTTCCTGATCAACCCTGGTTGTGCCCTAAGGCCCAGGGTAGGAACCAGCACAGTATCCAAGAGCCTGAAATGGAAAAGATAGATCTAAACAAAAGTTGGGGTATGTGTACTCATTGGTGGCTAATTCAGATTCCCTATCCTAGAGATAGAATCCTCAGGTCAACACTGGAAATCTGTGTGCCTACAAGCGTGTTTCCTTCAGCAAATTATCTACCATGGGAACAGTCACCATGGCAAGAACAGGCAGTTTCAGACAGACCAAAATGCTGAGATGCAGGGGTACAGAGCCTGCCATTTCCTTGTTACTCCCTTCTGGAGCAGTTCCATAAGGCAATTGGCATAGTTAGAGCAATGGAAACACTTCAAGTTTAACATTTGAGAACAAGACCGAAAATATTAGGATAGAGATTTTGGAAATTCCAATATTGCCACTAAACAAGGAACATCCAGGAGCATACTGGTCCCTATGAGATGCGTGTAGACATTTGAAGTTGGCAGTGGACAATCAGAGTGAAGGAAGAACTAACAAGTTAGTTTCAGTCTAGCCCTTATGGCTAAAGCTTTACCCGAATCACACAGAAACTGCATGTGAATCACAATTCATATCCATATTGTATGTGTCAAAGGATTGTTAACAGATGGTATTCAGAAATTATGAGTTACGTGTAATTTACATAGTAAAACAGCTCCGAGTTTGAGTTTGTGACTTACTTTCTTCTCAACTGTCGTTTTGGTCATATAGAACTATGGAACTGTTAAGTTGAAGACATCCTTATTCTTTTTAGAACATATCCAAGCAACAGTTGGTGTTCTCGCTTGCAGAAAGCTCTGAGTGAGTTGACTAGGCAAGCGTAACATTTTTACTTTGACTGTGCGTGGTTATTGTGCATATTCAATAAATGCTACATTAGTGAAATAAGTCAGAAACATGTATGTTGTGGGTGTTCAGACAGAGGAAACAAAAAGGCCGTAGATGTTGA
Source organism: Arctocebus calabarensis (assembly GCA_963573935.1). Classification (NCBI taxonomy): domain Eukaryota; kingdom Metazoa; phylum Chordata; class Mammalia; order Primates; family Lorisidae; genus Arctocebus; species Arctocebus calabarensis. The sequence continues at coordinate 21,388 of CAUYON010162448.1, read as the reverse complement.
GAGGAGAGCAATTCATTTTACTTTAGATGACTTTAGAAGTCTTCCTGAGGATAGGGATGGCATTTGATCTGATCCAGGCAGGATAGGTATCAGCTAGACATAATCACATTTTTAAAAGTTATTTCAGTTGGTGGTACTGCAGGAGCAAAGGGGCAGAGTTGGAGTTGTGAGTTAAGAAGGTTAGGAAACTGAGCAGCGAATGAGAGCAGTAATGAGGAACGAAGTGCAGAAGGTACACGTCCGAAAGAACACTTAAGTATTGGGACTTTGAGGTGTAGGCAATGAGGGGTCAGATTTCTAAGCAGGTAAGAAACAAAGTCAATGTCATGATTCAGGAAAATGTACATGGAATCAAAGTATGATGTGAGTTAGAAAGGAAAACATATCAATTTCCTCTGGTTGCTGTAAAAGAGTATGATTTTTATATCATCATACATAGTAGTATTAAAACATCACATTGCCCTTGTCATATTTTCATATATGCCAGTAAAAATGAATATAAATTATCAACATACATGTGTGCACAGATATGCTCAAAATAAATTGTTGTGCTGCTGTCATACCTGAATACGCACATACACACTTGCACAAACACTCACTCCCACTGGCAAAAGTTAAATTCAAATCGGTATTTGTTTAATGCACTCAATTTAATTTAACAGTGTCCACACACCAGGTACTATTCTAGAAGAAGAAGAAGACAAAAGATTAACCTCAAATTAGTGTATGTGCTTCAGCAGGCAGCACATACACTAAAAGTGGAACAATACAGAGAAGATTTGCCAGGTCCCGGTGCAAGGATGACACACAAATTCATAAAGCGTTCCAAAATTTGGGGGGCATAATTTTGGGGAGTATGCTCCCTCTTGAGGGAGGGACACAATTGTAAGCGGAACTCTACCTAAAAAATGCAAACATTGTAACCTAATTTTCTAGACTTTCAAATTAAGCTGAAAAGAGTAAAAAAAGATTTAAAAAAAGATTAAATTCAAAATCCATCAGGAAAAAAGACAATGTAACAATATGCAAAGAAAGCATTTGTAGTAGTGTGAACAAAGTATAATGAAAACATGTAGAATGGGAACAACAAATACTTCTTTGGGGGCAATAAGGCAGTGACTTTTTAGTAATTAGATGTCCTAAACCTTAATTCCTATTCTGATACTGACGAAGGAATATAGTTCTGAGAGTCCTATCAGTGAATATGTACCATGGGTAGGAAATTAGCTGAAGGAAATTAACAAGGTCTAGAAGATACGTGTTTTCTGTTTTATTCATGTTTGCTAATAGTACAGTTGGATGTGTTTGCATTATTTTGACTATTTGCTGCATGTCAAATACTTCGGCATTTTCCTAACATTAACAGTGGGAAAGAAGCACGGATCAGGAATAACTAACTAAAAGGCACGTGGAGCTTCTGTGACCTACACAGAGATTTTAGAAGAAGAATCATTGAAATGAATGTGTGTGATTCTAAAGGTATTGACAGAAATAGAATTATATACGTATATACTGGAAACAGTAAAACCTCTTTCATTAAGTTGTACTTTGGGCTTTAGAAAGCAAAGAACAAAATAGCATCAAATGATAATTTCCTGCTTTTTAAAATTATGTCCCTTTCTTGGAATATGAAGCTTGATGAAGCTTCAAGTTGGAGAAGGCCTGGGATCGAGGCAGGCAGAGTGAGAGTGAGACGTTAGAATGTCTCTTAGGATCCAGGTGCACTGAGATTACAGAAAATCTGTTCTCACAAGGATGCCCCTCCAGGGGGTACTGCTAAGAGAAGCTACACCTGGTGTCATCAGAACAATAAAGGCAGGGCAGTCGGTACCAGAACCACGAATATTGATGTAATTCAGGGCTATTTTAATGTTAGCTAATGAAGGAATCCAGCAAACTCATCCTGCTGCTAGTTACTAAGTGACTAGTAAGATTCCCCAACTCACCGTCAGGCATGAGAGTCTCAAAAAGTAGAAAAAATATCCACCCAGATGACATTTACTCAAATAATTTTGGATTAGCACCAAAACCATATTTACTTTCTCAGCTTTCTTTTATATTTGCTGGCTCATGGAGTTTTTCTCAGAAAAAAACTTTTGTGATGCTTGCTTTTATTCCAGAGCTATCCAGGTCATGTCTACAACAGATGAATAAGATTTGTGAATCAGTCGCATTGCGACACTCTGTATTGCCAAAGTCTGAAAATCTGCAAATCATGGAGGAGAGTGTCTATTGAATTAGTGCCACAGAGTAAAGTGCTAATGTATGATGCAAGAGACACTGTCATTTTATATAGGCTTCTCTACTGTTTTTTAAAATCATATAGGAAGTACTTTTATTATACTATTATCTCCAATGATACTGCCATTGCTAAAATTGTATTTGTAAACTTGAATTTCCTTCCACTGAAAGATATGGGGTGCTTTCAAACATCTTCTTTGGGGTTTTGGCTGGTTTATAGCAATAGATAATGTGCAAACAACCTGCATTGTTATGGAAATTCTTTATAAGAAGCTAAATTACCCTTCTAATCTCAACTTGTATCGCAAGTATAGATATTTTAAAAAATTAGCCAATGAGTGTAAACCTTCTAACTTAACTTTGTCTCCCCCTATACACTAGTTACTTTTGAAGACATAATCCATACTATATTTTAAAGTTAAAGTGCTCAACTATATTATTAATGTGAATACTGCTGTCATCTGGAGTAAGCCTTTAGTCTGAGGCTTGAAGAGCACTATTCTAAACAGGAATCCTCATATTAGTGGCATTAGTGTGAGCAGCAAAAGATTTCCTTTCTTTTCCTTATTTTTGTTTCTCTTGAATGTTAACACACATGAATTATCGCTGATCCTCAAGCAAGAACAAATTACTCAGGTGAGAAGACACCACAGACAGCAAAAGCCTCCAAAATCTGGATAGAGTTACTCTCGCCTTATAATTCTTTATTCAGAAGGCACGGTATGCTTTCCAGGATGTAAAACTCTAGGGGGAATGGCTGATGATTTTCACAGGACAAATACTAGTGACTGTTTGTTTGTAAAGAAGGCTACGATAGACTGGAACATGAATGCGGTGGCTGTGGGATGCAATGGCTCCACCAGGGCTGTAAGACACCATAGAAGAAGAAATGAAAAATCAGAAAAAGAGAAGAAAAGGAGAGAGAAAAGAAATGGAAAGGAAAAGAGAGTAAGAGAAGGACATGGGGGGGAGTAAGGCTCCTGGCTCTGCCCCATGGAGCGAAGCAAACCATTCCTGTGAGAGGAGGCTCAAGGTCTCCACCCAGTACCCCCCTCTGCCCCCTCGCCCTAGAGTGGGGCTTGGTCAATGAGCTGAGAACATACGGCTTGCTTAAAAATAACTTTTCCACCTTTCTTAAGAAATTTTAAGTCTCTGCCTACTGAGTAGATTAAGAAAGTTGATATTTATTATCTATAGAGAAACCTAGGTAGGACTCCCATTTGATAAGCTTGGCTCAGTAAATTCTAGGAAATAAGAAACTCCACATCATAAACTACAGTAGACAAAGCCAGAGCATAGTCTTGATATTGAGTAGCTAATAAGCAATCTGTTTTAGAAACATCAGTGTGTATCTGGTCAGTATCTTCAGAAATAATATTTGAGAAGCATTTTGATTTATGTTCACTCCTAAGCTTCCCTAATTTATAGCCGCCAACCTGATTTACTTAAAACCACAAGGCATAAGTCCTAACCAGACAGATCCTGGTCAGTTTTTTCTAATTTGGAACTGTCCTGATTGTATGCCATGATCGTAGGTGGCCAAGGAATTATGAAGACTTGGCTTGAGGCCTTCTGTGGCAAAATTCTTCCAAAGTACTCCGTAAAAACCTGAGTTCCATGGAAAGTTAATAGATGTCTTATAAATAGAGGTTATATATTCATGTTATGCTATTTTATTTTTTCCTTTTTAAAAAATTTTTTTTGAATTAAAGTTCAATATAAAAATATCCATTGAAGCATACTATTAATAATTAGAAAATTAAAGTTAGCATGACAACACAAGATATGAAATACATAGAAATAATTCAGAAACATATAGTATTTCTATATGGAAACTCCTATTATTGAAAATATAAAAAGACATATGTTTGTATATACTGCAAAATTGTTATTACTCTTTTTTTACTAGTTTAGGTATTCCTTCTGATTTTTTAGAAGGACTTGATCAACAGCTCTTTACTCACACTGCACCTCAGAAACTTTATACATCATTATTTTTGTAGAAGCAACAGAGGATTTTTAAAACTGATTTTTTTTTTTCAAAAGCACCAAGTTTTGTGAAGAATGTGAACTAAAGAGGACCATTTCAGTTGGTTCCACACTGGCATTCCTCTTCTATACTACCTGCTCATAAAAATCGTCAGGAAATTTCATAAGCCTTATGGATGCTGTTGAAGAGTGTTGCCTGATGATGAGGGCAGCGCCTGTGGCTCAAAGGAATAGGGCACCAGCCCCTTATACCGGAGGCGGCAGGTTCAAACCTGGCCCCGGACAAAAACTGCAAAAAATAAAAAAAAAAGAATAAATAAATAAATAAAAACAAAGAATTGTCTGATGGAACATTCTTCCCTGATAGAGATCATTCTGGATTTCCAATCTGATAGCCATTGCCACACGTAGCTATTAAATGCTTGAATGTCATTAGTGAGGTTGAGGAAGTGAATTTTAAATCGTACTTACTTTCAATTAATTTAGATTTAAATAACCTTGCTGTGGTAAGTGGGCACGGGGGTGTTAGCAACACACGCACCCCGCATGCATCCTGTGCCTTACATTGTTCTGTGTGGGTGTGAAGTGGGCTTTTGAGCTAACGTGGGCATGCAAATTCGAACTTTCAAACATACCAGGTATTTTCCCACCTAAGGTTGCTCTGAGTCACATCTATCCTTCTTCCCTGCCTTTCTTCCTCCCTTCCTTTCTCTCTTCCTTCTTTTCTGCTTCTCTCCCACTCGCATTTCTTTCCTCACTCCCTCATACCCTCCTTTTTTCTTTTTTAATGGCAGGTCTCCACTTGGGCAAAATGGCTCAGACCTGTAATCTTAGTTCTCTGGGCAGCTGAGTTGAGGAATTGCTTGAGCTCAGAAGTTTGAGACCAAGCCAGAGCAAGAGTGAGACCCTGTCTCTATTAAAAATGAAAAAGTGAACCAGGTGCTATGGTGGGTGCCTATAGTTCCATCTACTTGGGAGGGTAAGGCAGAAGGATCCCCTGAACCTTGAATGGAGGTTGCTGTAAGCTATGACATCATGGAACTCTAGCCTGGGTGACAGAGTGAGACTCTATCTTAAAAAAAAAAAAAAAAAAAGAATCAAGTCTCAACACAGACCTTAGTTCCTACCTATTTTTCCCCCTCTTTTCCAGATACTGTACTCAGATCCACAAAAGGAAATTACAGAGACGTTCAAACCTTTCCATGCAAATCTGAGCCAGGGACAGCCAGCATCTGTCTACCTTGTCTTCGGCTACAAAGGACTCCACCCAAGACAAATGGGCCTCTGTGGCTGGGCTCAGCTACATTCTCTACATACTTTGCCCATTCATCAAATACGACTGTTTCAACATTTATTGCAGCACTCTCCTGTCCCTAAGGCTTGGTACCGCTTGGCACACCTCCTTTTCCTGCTAGAGCCTCGGATCACACTGCTTCTGCCGTTGGCACCAGATGAAGCTATTATACACAATGAAATGAAAGGAAAACTTGAGCACTTTGGAGAACTTTTCCCAGTAAGAGGACAGCACTTCTGTGCCATTTATGAGGGGAAAAAGGGAGTAGGGGCGGTGTCACACTTCGGTTCCAAGACCTGTAAACGGAAGGTGTGAGGAAGAAGACTTTCACCGAGAAAATTTTCCCTCCTCAGCTCAGGCTGTGGTCAAACAGCTTAGAAGCTTCACAACTGTTCTTTCTCTTGTTGGCTGATCTGGTTCCAGGACATTGCAAAAGATTTATTTACAATCACCCAAAGAGCCAGAATAGCTTCACCTTCATCTGGGAAATAATAGCCGTTTTGTACTATTTCGTTCAACAACAGTGATTCATTATGTAGCACTAGGCCTTCCCTGATACTTGTAACTGTCAGGCAGATTTCCTATGGCTTGTTCTCACACAATAGCCCTATTTTGTCAAATTTAACCTAGACATGTATAATTATCTGCATGTGTTAATATGAGCGCACTGACTTAGACATATATAGGGATCCGAATACATCATTTACCACCCGCCTTTACAGTGATATCATTGCAAAATGTCGGTTATAACCATAGCAGGATTGTTGCATCTGAGGATCTGTCCCCTAGGTTATTTCATGAGAGACATAGTCAAAATAATTATCTAAATGAGACCAGAGGTGGAAGGGAGTGATGACTTCTGTTGAAGCCTATACAATTTTGAGTCTTCAAGGCATGGAGGTGAGTTACTTTGGTCTATTGTTGGGGGGGAGGACCTGAGGGGTTTCCAAATATACAAGTTCACAAAGGGAATTATTTTGTGTTCTTCTCTCATTGTGGAAGTATTAACAAAATAGAAGATTTTCTAGGTTTCCAGGTTTTCTCCTCTGTGTGCCCCCTTTGTTACCCTCTTAACCCAAACATACATCCTGTGAAATGCGGAAAGGAGAATATCTGCTTTCCTCCGTGTGTTCAGGGCTCTGTAGATTTCCCTTAACTAATTATAAGAGTAAGTCATAGACTGGGTATTTTAGTCACTTTATTTTGAAATATAACACATTTAACCCACAATAAAGTAGACCGTATCTTGGTTCCTTAGTCTTCTTTTGTGTTAAAATAGGAAAAGTAATATTCTATAAAATAACAATATGAGGTACGGACTTCTGAATTGACATTTATCAAGAAATGTACTTCTAATTTCAAGGTGAGAAAATGATTTTTCAAAGCAAGCGATCTGTTGTCAAGCAAAAATATGTCATAAAATCCCTTATCACTTTTAAACCACTTGTCTTAAGACAGTTTGTTTCAAAGTTAATAAAAAGCTCAAGACTAACAACCAAATTCCTAATGACATGTGGATTGTCACTGGTGCTTAAAAACTCTTAAAATCATTCATTAAAAGGGAAATTTAGCTTGTAAATATATTTTGTGGCTTGAATAAAATTACTTTAACTAGTTCAACATAGTAATTTGTCTAAAATAATTACCTACACACCAGGTATAAATCAAAAGTCAGAACCACTATATGTAAAGCAAATAAATGTGAATCAACCAAGCAGTTTCTTTAATGAACTGAAATTCAATGTTAGCCTAGATGTATGTTTCCTAAAAATAAGCTTTAAGTATGAAAATAATCTCCCTGCATTTAATTAATGCCTGAATTTCATCTCATTGCTAAGTGGCTATTGGTAAGAAAGGCATAGATTATTTTCTTATATATTTTTTGCATGTATTCATTTATTCATTTATTTGTTCAAGCCAAAGTCTATGGCAAGTGTAGTTACCCAGAAGCACGCACTTTAAAAAAAACAAAAACAAAAAAAGAGAGAGAAAAAAGGACCTCGAGATCTGCCTTGACCGTAAACTCAATGAGGGAACAGTGTAAAGCAAGACAGAAGAATCAATACAATCACAGTTTGCTCAATAATGGTGTCCCAAAAGAAAGTGCACTGAATTCCCTGCTTAGATCTTGCCTGGCCTGGGATATCTGAGCTCCTTCCTAGGCAGCATGTTTTCAGAAATATGCTGACAAATAGAAGTATACTCATAGAGAATAACCAGAATGTTGAGAGACATAAAAGCCAGGATATATGGAAAGTAGGGATTTCTAACCGAGAGTAGAAATGATTCAAGGTTGCGGATATATGTTTGTCTGCAAAAATATTTTCCAATACTTTAAACTCAAAAGATTTGGGTATATAAAAATATTGTTTTTAGATCTTAGTAGACCTGCCATTCGATCCTACAATTCCTTTACTAGGTATATATCCAGAAGACCAAAAATCACATCATAATAAAAATATCTGTACCAGAATGTTTATTGCAACCCAATACATAATTGCTAAGTCATGGAAGAAGTCCAAGTGCCCATTGACCCATGAATGGATTAATAAATTGTGGTACATGTATACCATGGAATATTACGCAGCCTTAAAGAAAGATAAAGACGTTCCCTCTTTCATGTTTACATGGATGGAACTGAAACATATTCTTCTTAGCAAAGTATCTCAAGAATGGAAGAAAAAGTATCCAATGTACTGAGCCCTAATATGAAGCTAATTTATAGCTGTCATATGAAGGCTATGCCCCAACTATAGGACAAGAATATGGGGAACAGGGCAAGGGAGGGGAGGGGAGTGGGGAAGATGGGTAAAGGGAGGGCAATTTGTGAGATCACACCTACGGTACATCTTAGGAGGGTACAGGTGAAACTTATTAAATGTAGAATACCAATGTCTATATATAGTGATTATCGAAATGCCATGAAGGCTATGTTTAACAGTTCGATGAAAATATTTCGGATTGCATATGAAGTCAGCACATTGTGCCCATGATTGTACTAAAGTACACAATTATGATTTAATAAAAATAAAAAAAAAATTGTATTTACAGAGGGTAGAAAACAAGTATCAAAAGTGATAAACTTCAGGGATTAAAATTTCTTCTGATCAGAAGGACTTTCTAAGAGCCCATAGAACAAGGTACAATGAATTATAATGTTCCTGGGGGAATTCTAGGGAAAACAGCACATAAACCCCTTCTGAATCATGATTGCAACATTTTGTGAAAGAAAATGAAGCCTTGGATAGAGTAAGTAATTGGTTTGACTGCCTTGAGAGTCTCTTCTTGTCTCAGACCCTTTGAAATACCTGCTTAACAAACACTGTACATGCCTTCCCTTTAAAAAAACAATTACAGCAAATTGGTTGAGGAAGAATGAAAAAGATGTTTGTAAATGTTTTCTGTGACTGACAGTATGAACCCATAGTGTACTAAGACCTCTGAAAGTTCAGGGACAAAAATCAAAGATGTATGATCACTGTTTAAACAGAGAGAAATTATGCAGAGAATGATGCATTTCATTTATTCCATAATTCTTTGTATATAGAAAGAAATAAATGGGAGGAAGGAGTAAAGATGCTAAGAAGCTCTGTATCCATCATTTTCAATTCAGATGAGTGGCAGGGCTTTTGTAGATGGCTTTACAACTGTGAATCAATTTGCAAGGAACATGTTAGGATGTGCTGATTGTGGTTCCACACAACTTTGTTCATTTGGGTCAGAAGCAGCCCAGTGAAGGAGATTGTTACAAGTCAGCAAAGTTTGAGGCCTGGGGCCCTGTATTGTTCCCTCCTTTTCTCGTCACTGATGCCTGCTGTAGCAGGCACATCATAAACAGCTTCCTGTCTGAATCAGGTCTTAGCCAGGTTCAAGGTTGCTGTGTCATGGGAGTCATGGGTCTGCACCTGTTTTCTTGACTGGGCACATTGCTTTCCTTCACTACACAGCCTCCCTTCACTTTTGTCTTTGGTTATAATCCCGAGGCTTAATTTTGCATTCTCTGCTCCTTTGGAGCTTGGGATTTTGTGTTTTCTTTAGTTTGTGGTGGTTTAACTGTGACCTTTGACTTCCTTAACTATTATCAGTTTTACTTATTATCAGTCTTAGTTCCACCATCCTTTGCTGACCTCGGTTTCCCTGATCTACTGCTGCCCTGAGCCTGTGCAACTCTTCTGGGAAATGACCATGTGTTAAAGATGTTAATTTAGAGGTTTTCAGTGAACAGTCTCTCAAGGAAAATGCACTGGCATTTCCAAGTACCTGGAATAGTTAAGGTTTGTCTATGTATTATTAAGGCTTATTTATGAGCATTAAGATTTCAGGAAAATACACATTAATTTCAGAGTGTTCCCTGAGTGAACAATGTGCTAAACTCTGTATTAATTGCTAAGAATAATGCATTGGAAAGGGGAAGTTCCCTGTTCTTTATTAACATCTTATGTTCATCTTACATTTATTATAGTATGTAAATGTTTTATTTCTCTCAGTCAAATTTACTAGAATTCTTGTAATAGCATATTGATTTACCTCCACTCACATGCACTACTCTGGTTTTTCTTTTCCTTTTCCTATGGAACTGAAAACTCTGCCTCCATCGATGCATTGACAGCCTCTTGGCCTTTCAAATCTCCTAAAAAGACATTTGAGGTTAACAAAAGCATCTTAAACTAGTATTTAAATATGGGGGTGTGCGGGCGGTAAATCACATACAAAAAGCACTTGACAAAGCAATTTATCACTTAATTTTTTAAAGACATATATATTTCAAGTGGATCTAATTTGCATATTCTCTGACTCATTTCCATTCCATTATAATAAGCTATTTTTAAAGACTTGTTACATTTTACATCTTCAGAGGAGGCATTTGTGTCATCTGTGACTTCCTGACCTTTGCTTTCTGGAATTTGACTCTCAGAAAATTCTTCCTTTGTCTAATCTTTTTTCTCCTGTTTTTTAAATTCAATTATAGCTGTGTACATTAATGCAATGATGGGGTACCATGTGATGGTTTTACATACAATTTGAAATACTTTCATCAAACTGGTTAGCATAGCCTTCACCTCATTTTCTTAGTTATTGTGTTAAGATTTAGATTCTGCACTTGGTAGATTTAACATGTACCCTTCTAAAATGCACCAAAGATGTGGTCCCACCAATTGCCCTCTGTCTAACCTTAACCAGCTCTTCCCTGAGATGCGCACTCAGCCGTCGTCTGGAACCAGAGGAAGGAGAGAAAGTATGATCCAGTTAGGTTTCTCATCTGTGTGACTGAAAAGTCACACGATTGCCTTTGACCTTTAGACATTACAATTATTTCATCATTTCAGTGCATCTCTGAGCACCTCACATTTATCAAATTGTGAAAATAAAAACTGACCTAGATGCCAGGCCGATTAGGATATAATAAATGGGTCCTAGTGGTATCCCTGTTGTCTAGTGGCATCATGGGCTTACTCCTCTTATATATCACTTAATAGCATTTCTATTGATTCATCCCAACGTCATGCGCTTACTAAGGAACACGGTATTGCTGACTTGGGCCTTGCAAGTGGTCTGTTAAAACCTGTGCCCTACTGCACACTCCGTAAACAATGTCCATGTTGAAATATTTAAGTGTCATTATCAACACTTAATTCCAAGATGGCATTTTAAAGCAACTAGGCTGTTTTTCTTTTCTTTGAGGAAGAATGTTGTATTAAGATTTGCATTTCTAGAATCATCACAGTGCTGGGAAGGAAAAGGTACTTTTCTTTTTCTCAAGTTGATGGAGAAATGATCCCGAGTATTAACTTCATTAAACGTTTAGTATGTGCTAGGCAGGTATCGTGCAAAGTTCTGCACGTGGACTATCTCATGTGATGTTTCCCAAACATCCTTAGAACAATTATTATCTTTAGTTTGCAGATGGGCAAACTGAGGTACAGGGAATTTTGCCCAAGGACATTCAGGTATGAAACAGTGGAGCAGGAATTCAATCCAAGGTAATCTGAGGCCAGAGACTGAGTTCTTAACTACTTCAGACAACGTTGCCATCATAGTCTTAGACCCAGTTTGTGTGTGTGTGTATAAATACCTGCATGTTTAAAGAGAAGTCAGCCTTGGGTTCTGAGAAAAACACTGGCTTCCCTTAAACTAAGCCAGGAACTTTTGAATGTCATTTTTTGTCTGTCTTTTTAATAACAAAATATCTGTAAATAACATACCTTACTACTTCATGCCTTGGTCTTCATCATCAAACTAAGGATTGAATTAGAAAGAAAAATTCTTTGGACTGCAACCTTCTGTGATTCACTGGCTTCATAAAAGAGTGTATTGCTAGTTTGCATTCCCACCAACAGTGTAGAAGTGTTCCCCTTTCTCCACATCCATGCCAACATCTCTGGTTTTGGGATTTTGTTATGTGGGCTAATCTTACATGGTACCGCTTACATAGTGTACAATGTAGATTTGTTGTTTTGTTAAATTGCATGCTTGGAGGACATTTTTAATTTTTCAACAGAGATGCTAAAAAATGTTATGCCCTGGGCGGTGCCTGAGCCTCAAAGGAGTAGGGCGCCAGCCCCATATATTGGAGGTGGCAGGTACAAACACAGCCCTGGCCAAAACTGCAAAAAAAAAAATAATAATAAATAGAAAAAAAGTTATTCCCTATTTGATTTTCTTTATTTATTTTCCCTGCCTGCTTTCGTTTTTGTTTGTTTGCTTCTGTATCAAAATTTTGGACACTTTTTTTCATGTATTACAAAACAATGCAGTTTTGAAAAACCACTTTCTAATATAACTTCTTTCCTTGTCATCATATCCTCTATCCATCCTTCAGTCTATCTGCCTATCCACCCATCTGAGTCAAGGTTTGTTAAAGGAAACTGAGCCATTGTAGATGACACCCTTATTGCCAGAATCAGACCTTGACCAGTGGTGACCTTGGCGGAAGAGTCTGTTCGTGAACGCTGTCAGTGTTGATTATTTGCTATAGGTTAGTCGTTCCAGCAGTAAAAAAAGAAGGGGAAACTGGATGGGGATGTGAACACGATCAAACTGGAATCTGTGCAGGTGACTGGGCTCCATGGGGACAAAGCGGAATTCGCCTATGTCTCTGGTCACTCCCAACCTCTGATGGAAGTCGGAGCCCTTCACCTCCGAGCTGCTCTTGCACTTGGCTGGAGACTTAGAACAGCTGATCTAGAGCAGCTGCAGGTCTGATGCCAACAAAGTTTGCTGGCAGAGCACTAACATTGGACGTGAATAGGCACAACACCCAGTGCCCTGTGTCAACTTTCAGAGGACAAAAATATGGGCGTTCAATCAAAATTTTACATAATCAAATTATTCTTAAGACCCACATAGGGCAAGAATTCTGGGAAAGGTAGTTTCGGCTTAGCTAAGTTGCCCCCAGTACAAACTCATACTCTATCCTTTCTCACTTTAGCATCCACCCTCATCTCTCTTCACCAGAAAGATAATAACATATTCATTCCTCTGCTCAGTGGGATACAGCCGAACCTTGCACAATTGAATGCATGCTAACCCTCTCCATGAAGGGGTCAAAAGAGTTTTACTCATTTTGAATAATATATTTTTCTCTTTTTAGCTGCATCAAATTCCTTCTTTAATATTTTATAAGACAAATACTGAAATATAGGGCATCCCAAAAGTCACCACTAAGTCACCACTAAGTCACTATACATAAGGAAATTTGGAAATTATAGTTAAATATACCATTATTTATAAAATACTCATTACAAAATTTTGTAGAAAATATTTTGTAGTAAAAGTCCATCATGACTATTTTTTAAATAAAGTTACATTTAGTTACAATTTTCCTTTCTGCATGTATGATGTTTTTAGCAGTGAGTTTTGGAACTCCCTGCGTGAGCTCCGTTATTATTAACACATGTCAAATTGTAGGGGAATGGGGCACAGGAAGGATGTAAGTTTGTTAATACATATTTAAAACCATATAAGCCAAAGGGAAAGAGTCTACTAAACTCTTGCCATTCTCATTTTGCAAATGATTGTGTGATCGTAGCTCGGAGGGCCTTTGAGAAGTGGTTAAGTTATGAGGGCAGAGCCCTCAGGGATGGAATGAGTTTCTTTAGAGAAGTGATCCCAGAAATTCTCCAGCCCTCTTTCCATCATGTGAGGGTCTAGTGAAAGGATGACAGTCTATAATCCCAAAGAAGGTTCTTACTAGTGCCTGATCACACTGGCACTCTCATCTTGAAATTTCAGCCTCCAGAACGGTGAGCAATTCTTTTCTGCTGTTTATAAGCTACCCAGCCTGAGGCATTTTATCATAGCAACAAAAACTATTCCCTTTCCTCTCATGGTGCCTTGTGTGGTGGAGAGGGTCCAAACCTTCCTGTTTTCACTGTAATTCTTAGCCTATGGAGAATATCTATTGAACAACACATAAAGATGCCAGAACTCCTCTAATAAATTTATTTTTTATTTATTTATTTATTTTTAGAGACTGAGTCTCACTTTGTTGCCCTCGATAGAGGGCTGTGACATCACAGCTCACAGCAACCTCCAGTTCTTGGGCTTAGGCAATTCTCTTGCCTCAGCCTCCCTAATGGCTGGGACTATAGGCGCCCACCACAACGCCTGGCTACCTTTTTGCTGTTGCAGTTTTGCCGGGCCGGGCTTAAACCTGCCACCCTTGGTCCATGGGGCCGGCACCCTACTCACTGAGCCACAGGCGCCTCCCCATCAATTTATTGTTTATAGACTCCCTTTAGGGAGTGTCCTCTGGACAATCCTAGGAGACTTAGGTAAGGGGTAAGTGAGAAGACTACACATACCAAACAAATTCACTTCAGCATTCCAACATTTGTAAGACTTTGAATACTTCCCTCAGTGTAATGAATAATATTTTGGTATAATGACTTCATTTGGTGATTTCCCTACTACTAGAATGTATTCTCCTAAGGGTTCCCCAAGTTTCTGTCTATTTAAATTAGTAAAGTATATAATTCTTTTTATAAGTATCAATAAAAAGGTCAATAAGTATCACACTTTGAGCCTACTGGAACCTGCTGAGATTTTAGTCTGAGATAGGTCTAATAGCAAAGAGAGTGGTAAGGATAGAATGCATAGATTTTCAGGAATATATTACAAAGAAACTTCCTTGGGTGAAGATCTACTAAATTTCTCAGGCAAGGGGAGACTCACCTCCTCCAGTAGAGAAGAGGGCTGCTTCTACTTGCAAAGGAGGCCTGTCAGAAATTAAGTGTTCAGATCTCTTAGCTTTACGAGACTCTGCTGATATATCCATTATCATAATTTTTAGGATCCTTTACCTAACCAACTGATTCCTAATCTTATCAAAAGAGATGCTGAGAAGTTTGGAATTAAATATTGCTTTGAAAGCTAGCCACCTGTAACATTAGGCTTTTAGTTTGTTTCTCAGAAATCTCACTCCTGGGACTACAGAAGACACAATTCTTTTAGAGAAGTCAGGGAAGCTTCCTTATTATTCACTGGACTTCAAGCTAACAGTTTAAGCCCAGAGCATATCCTTTTCTTTCCCCTAGTTCTTCAGTGTACTTATAAATAACCAACAAGCCTTTTATACTTAAGACCAAGTCTGGTCACTAAAAACTTTGTCTTCTATAGGTACATGATTACAAATGCCTACAGGTGATAATTTGAGTAACTGTCACAATTTGCCATGAATAGGAAGTATCTATCTCTTCTACCAGTGCAAACAGAGTCATTAAACCTAATGACAGTCAGATTTAAACCTAATCAAATTGCACAATAATTGTAGATAAATTGGTGCCAATTCAGAGAATTGTTGAAAGGTTCCAAGTGGTTAAACTTTTGAATGATTTAATTTTTTAGCATAGTTCTTCAATGGAATTATATATTTCACAGTTGAGTGTAATATGTATATTATAATAATTCATATCTTTATATATAGTTGTATTATTAATTGGAGTCATTTGAGAGAGAGTCAAGAATAATTTTGATTATGTACCATTGTCTTCTTACAAGCCTACTTCCAAACTCATCAGAACAATAAGACTCAAACTCTTATGTAATTGTTATGAAGATTGCTTTATTTGATAAAGATAATGTTCATGAAGTGGTTAATAGAGTTTTTCTCAGCAGCATCTATCAGTTAAGTCCACTGAAAATATCATACACTATGTGCTCTACCATTTTCCTTTGAAAAGGTTCCATAACTTTTAGCAGTTTCCCAAAGAACACACCCCACTGCCAAAATAATTACAAATTCCCAAAATACAGATTGGGATAAAATAGAGCCAAATCTATTTAAAATGAAGAAAGTTTAATGGCATTATTGAAATCCTATACCTAATGGTTTACTAGGTATTTGTTGATAGTCACAATCTTTCTTTGCTTTTTAAATTTAAACATATCTTCATGATGTTCTCGAATAAAAATAACACATAATAATAGCAAAAGAGAAAGGACTGAAAAATGAACCATCCTTTCCTTATATTGACAGTAGTTTGGGTTCTCAGTAAAATATTGGTCAGTATCCCCAGAGATAATGAATAGAAAGATGAAAAATAATTTGAGGTGAATTAGGTGATTTTATTTTTTACACATCCAACCTTTGACTTTTTCCTCCTAGATTTGATATTCCAATGGTTATTGAACACCATGACCACAATTTTCCTTTTGCTTTTTAGTCTTTTGATTATAGCTACTGCACAAGGACGTGGTATAAACATACCTTGCCTAGGAGTGTAATTTCTAGATTATATGGCAACAGCATCTTTTGTTTTTAAAGAAACTGCCTCATTCTTTTCCGAAATGGCTGCTCCAGTTCAGATTCCCACCAGCAATATATGAGTGATCCAATTTCTCCTTATTCTTGTCAGCATTTGTATTAAAACTATTTCTAATTTTGGCCATTCTGTTAAGGTGCAGTGATAACTCAGGGTGATTTAAATTGCATATCCCTTGTGGTTACTGATTCTGAATGTCTTTTCAGGCCCTTATTTCCCATATGAATATCCTATTCAGTGAAATGTCTGTTGATATCTTTTGCCTGTTTGTTTTATAATAAAAGTTCTTTGTTGTATGTATGGTTTTGCTATAGATAAAAGTGCTTTGTTGTGCATATGGTTTGGAAACTTTGTCTCTTCATCTTCACAGGGACTTTTGCAGGAAAATGTTTTTAATTTTGATAAGGTACATTTTACCTTTCCTTTTTTATTTCATGATTTTGGTGTCAAGTATGAAAACTCTTAACTTAGTCATACATCTTGGAGAGTTTCTCAATATTTTATAATTTTATGTTTCACATGTAGGTCTGTGATACACTTTTAGTTCACTTTGCCATGTAGTTTAGTTTTTTTTTCTTCCTTCCTTCCTTCATTCATTCTTTCCTTTCCTTTCCCCTTCCCTTCCCTTCCCTTCCCTTCCTTCCTTTCCCTTCCCTTCCCTTTCCCTTCTCTTTCCTTCCCTTCTCTTCCCCTTCCCTTCCCTTCCTTTCCCTTCCCTTCTGTTCCTTTCCCCTTCCTTCCCTTCCGTTCCCTTCCCTTCCCCTTTCCCTTTCCCTTTCCCCTTCCCCTTTTCTTCCCTTTCCTCCCTCCCCCCTCACTCCCTTCCTTCCTCCCTTCCTTCCTTCACGTCCAATTCCCAGAACCAGTTGTAGAAATCTCCAGTGATTGTAAGTAATTAATTAAGTGAAAGTAAATCCAAAGGCCTATCATAAATTAATGTTAAATTTGCTTATATTTAAAAGAAAATGTAGATATATGAAAGCCATTCAGCTAATTTTAGTGTTAATTCATTCACATCTTTGAAAATATATGTAGTAATTTGTAATATTCATTAGACATAATTTCTCTTTCACATTTTGAAACACATAATCAAAAAGAATTATATTGCTTGGATAATTTTAATTCCAGTTCATTATGTTCAAAGTTACAAACATAGCCTTCTACCATTATATTTTAACTTTTTCCCTATTTTTTAAATCTGCCTTGTAGATTAGCAATGGAATATCAAAATTTTGCATTTATGCTGCTATTTTTTTAACAAAATAGTGAGCAAAGAAGAACAATAAGAAAAGTGAATAATTCAAGTTAATATTTTTTTCATATCTGTCACCTCTTTTTCAGTCAAATCAGGAGTTCATAATTTACTCTTATTCCAACCTGGTGTTATACCTATGGGTATAAACAGGTTTCTGTGAGTTTCTCTCTGTCTATCTCGTTCTCTGTTTCTGTCTCTTCTCTCCTCTCTCTTATTTTTTGTCCAGCTTGTCATTAAGTCATTTGCATAGAATAAAACTTTTTCATCTTTATGTCCAAATGGCTTTTGTAGAAAATTAATTGCTATTTTTAAGGTGGGCAATGAAAGCATTGTTTTAAGATTGACATGGGGACTTCTGCTAACAGATTGTGCAAATTCAGTGGAGCCAATCATTCTGATGAAAACAATTAAGTTGCTAATCATATTTAGTTCAAATTGTTCTAGTTGCAATCTAGTTATTATGTTGGAGTGCTGTATACTCTATAAAAGATGGCATCAAATTGTGTGGGTAACTGGCATATCTGTAAAAATTTTGATACAGAAGGCTGTGTTACAGTTTAAATTATCAAATCATTTTATAAGGTCTTTTGCCAAAGAAAAATTTTAATTTGTTAAGGTCCGCTTATCAATTTTTCCTTTTAATCACTCACACTTTTGATGTCAGCTCTAAGAACTCTTGTAAATGAACTTTAAGTGTGAGCCAAGTTTCTCTATTTGTATATTTTGAAATGAACTTGGGAACATGCACTGTCATTTCAGCAGAAAACTTCTTAATGATTTTCTGCCCTGCTATCATCTTCTGAATAAATGAAGCAACATATAGAGTTGAAATGTTCCTGCCAGCTGCCTACAGTCTCTTATTGAACTGCTGTAATAAAGCATTGTCTACCTATTTAGATTAATTATGATTAAATTTAAAAGCTGAGTTGGTTGAATTGCTTCATCATTTAATTAAGATGGAGACAAATTAATTGTTTTTATATGCTTCTTTTTTGAAAGGCTGTTAGTTTCTTATTATTGGCTAAGTTTAGGAGTACTTAAGATTTATAATTTTAAACTTCATTTTAAATAGAAAATTTAAAATGCTTCATGATATCATAGGACATGTCTTTTGTTAGACAATTCTTCAAACAGTTTTTATATATTCATTAACTCAAAGATATCTCATCCTCCAGAGGCAAAAAGTATTAGTTTAGAAGTGTTCATAGCTGTCCTCCCCCCAACAAAATGAATACACACAGCCCCCCCCAAACACACACATACATTATATGGAAGACCATTTATTTGATCTGCTTTTCTGCTGGTCTTTTATTGAATCAGTCTTGATAAAATATGGATTGTAAAATTTAAAGAAGCAAAAACAGTCTGAATTTATCCACAAACAGGGGGTATAAATATAAATGAGAATAAAATGAGGGAAGGTGACCATACATACATTAAGGTCCAGGGGGTGGAGGGAAAGGAAATTCTCACAGGCACAGAGGGCATTGGCCTTGAGATAAGCTGCCACACTCCCAGGTGCAGTAGAATAGCGAGAACCCCACTCAGTAATCCAGTTGTACAACTTGTCACTAAAACATTATCTTGCAGTGAATTTGTAAATAGAAGTAGAAGGTCATTGTTTTGTTTTTCCAATTGGACTATAACTCATCGAATACAGTACACACATTTTCATTTCGTCTTATATAAGTGAGTACTTTCATCAGTGTACCTTATGTTATCACACACATTACAGCAACAAAATATTGGTCTTGGTTCTTCACAGGAAAGAGGACAGTGCTAATTAGGAATAGGGAAACCTGTGAGTCTGTTTCCTTCCTTGTGAACATTTCCCTTTCCCACCCAGCTCCTTCAAGTTTATAGGTTTTGGATTATAAAGTGGAAATGTTCCACCAAAGTTTCAAAACTCTTGTAAAGTGGAATAAAGCATGCTTTTTTTTAATAGTTTAATAATCTTCTCTAGGCTGGTGAGCCCCCAAAACTCACCTGTCTGGCTAAATCATCCTGGTGAGTTTAATTTCCAGTTGTCTGTCTCTCTGAATTTCTATTACCTGAGAACAGACTGAGTATCTCCAACTCAGTTTGTTCATAATTATGTCACCCAGTGAATTAAAGCTAAATTTTACTCTTCCAAGTCACACAGCACCAAATGTAATATATTTAACATTATAACTTCTACATCTAGCTCTTATATCTTTTTATTCTCTGCCAAGGTCATGCTCTATATCACTGCAGTCAGTCACCTGGTCTCCCTTAACAACCTACTAACTCACAAAAGTGAGTCCTTTTGTCCACTCTGGTCCTTTCTGTGTATATCACCTAGAGTGATTTTGTCTAAGGCTTCATCAAATCACCATATTCCCTTGTTTAATATGTCTCTAAAGGCTTCCAATGCCATTACAAGAAAATACAAACCCTTTATTTTGACATCCAAGATCCTGTGATTTGTCTTGCCAACATATCCAACCATTTCTCCCACCACATTTTCTAACTTCCTTGTAGATTTTCTTTTTTGATTCTTAAATTCAGAATCACGATGATATATTTCAAGGCCTTTGCATTTGCTTAACCTCTGTTTGGAAAGATCTTTCCTAAAACACCTGCACAACTGCCTCCTTGGCTGTGGCTCTCAGGACAAATATCACCCCTCTGAGAATTATCTCCTGATTATTGCACCTCAGTTGGCTTCCTGTATCCCCAACTCCCACATGAAATTTTTTACAATTTCTATCTTTATTGCCTTTTTGCAAGTTTTACCCCCAAGCTAGTATCTAATTTGAAAAAAAGATTATTTCAATGTTTATTCATCTGGGATGGAAAAGATTTGTAAAGCTTGAAAGTTTTCAAGACCTCTTCCATTATCAAAATACATTCTTTTCTTATCTATACCTATATCTATATCTACAGCTACCTGTATAATCCATTTATTTGTCTAAATTCATGAAAAATGAGACTGGTTACTCTTCCTAAAAAAATAACTAAAACTTCAATTCTCTGTATGAATTTTCAAAGTAATCTTTTCCCCCAGGGAGTTGGAATTTAAACATTCATGGGTGATTGCTTATCCCTGAATTTCATTTTGTAAGAAATGATATGTATTTTCTTATATTTATTTTTATAGTTTATGTAATACATACTTTATACAAACAAATCACTTAATTCTCACCAAGCCTCAGAGCGCGGATGAGCTGAGTGCTTCTCAACTCTTTGGCCACTTGAGAAAACAACATAGTACAACAGAGAGGATCAGGCGGGTCTCAATTTAAATCCTGTTTTATTCCTTACCACCTTTGTGACATTCTGCTATTTATTTATTCTGTCAGTTTTATTTTCCTAATCTGTGAAATAGGTATGGCTCTTGCCTTGAAAAACTAGTCTTCTTGCAATGCTCCTGGCTGGCACAGTTGGATTCATTTGGTTTCTTCAATCCCCCCACGCCCAGTTTTCTCTTAGACCTCTATAATTGGGCTTTTCTCTCACTCTTCCAATTCTACTGCTCTTGTCCATCTCACCAGTGGATTAATTCTCAGGCCACGTTTTTTTGGCTTTCTCAGTGGCACTTCCTTTCCTCTTTCTTGGTTTACTTTATCACTTGCCTTTTAGGATACCACCATCTCTTTTTTTTTTTTTTTTTTTTTTTAGTAATTTTATTGAATCATAATTCTGTACATTGGTGCAATCATAGGGCATGATTCATATACATTAAGAAATGTTTTCATCGTACTGTTACGGATAGCCTTCATGGCATTTTCTTGATCACTATATAAAGACATTGATACTCTACATTTAATAAGTTTCCCCAGTACCCTGCTAAGATGCACCGTAGGTGTGATCCCACCAATTGCC